>VYZT01039604.1:0-33765 GCA_013400735.1 Pomatostomus ruficeps
AATAAGTTCTGAACAGGGGAGGAGCTCATTTGAATTAACCAATCAACATAACAGAATGGTAGAACTTTCCAGCACTTGCTGAATATTAAAATAACCTTTTAAATATTAAAATAACTCTGAGGGGAAAGGGGTGGAACAGAGACTTTGACTGACAAGCTAAAAGGCAGGAGGATCAGGGGATTCCCCAGCCACGCTTTCTCCACCTCCCTCAGACTTGCTATCCTGAGAGGAAAAATCTTTCATTAGTTTTCATAGAGAAGGCAGACTGGGTCACTGCCACAGTTGTTGGATGAATTACACTGTACTGTTTACTGAGAAGAGACAATCCTGACATATCCAGAAACAATTACAACTTATCCACAAGATTCTTATATGGAGAAGTTATATCCAACCTCTCCACATTTGTAGGGTATTATTAGCTACTTGTTCCAAGTAATTATTTATTTTGATCTTAAATATGCAAACATTTTTCAGCAAAGAAGGAACAAATTAATTTTCTTTACCTATTTCAGCAAAAACTAAAATGGCAGAAGTTTTTCACCAGACCTGCAAGTTGTTCTGAAATGCTGGATATCACACTAGCCATGCTATTTCTCATTCACTCCTTGTTCTGTCCTTTACATAATCAGCTAGATAGAAATTGCTATTCTAGGTCTGACCTTGCAAAACTCACACAAACACAGATGTGAAAGAGCTCCATTTGTTGTTTACAGTTCATTAGATTACAGAATTTTTGTTTATTACAAAGATCTTTCATGGAGGAAACCTTGACTGAAACAGAACTAGTTAAGCTGCCCAACACACCCACTGGACATGACCAGAAGAAAGAATCTTACAGCACCTTAAACTCCATATTATTCTTAATTAAACTTTCTACCAACTTTTTTAGAGCCAGAAGGGAGATGTACTCATAGATATACTAACCTTAAGCAAACAAGCTTAGGCCTAGAATCCATAGGCTGTGTGCATAGAACCACATTTATTTTTTGTTCACTCCACCTCAAGTCCTGTTTTAGAATCATAGAACCATTGTTGTTGGAAGCCACCTTGGAAGTGCTCAAGGTTGGGTGAAGACTGAACCAGATTATGTCCAGACATACCGTGAAAACTCCATGGTCAGAGATCCTGCAAACTGATGACTTTATCAGTGTGTAGCTACCCTCACAGAATCTTAATACCTTAATTTAATAGACCAAACTAGAGGATTGAAAGCTCTTCTCCAGATTCTAGACACCAAAAGGAGTTTCTAAACAACAATGCAACTCACACTGAACTTTTCAGTATTTCAGAAGAAATGCTTAATGCAAGAAAGCTTACAGAGACTGCAAGCTGTTACAACAACAGTGAAATGCCAAAGTCACTGTCAATAAAACTGAGTACTGGGTAGCTGTGCTACAAGTTCTTGACTCCTAATAAAAATATCACTTGATCTAAAAATGTCTTTGCTCTTTTCTGAGATCTGATAGCTGAATTTGTGTGGGTCACATGGGAAGCTTAATAGGAACACACAAGTAATCTCAGAATTTTCTCTGACAGTTCAGGAGGATGTATTTGCAAAGACTTCCAGTAAATATCAGTATTCCCTTTCTTGAGGATAAACTGAAAGGGAAGACTCATGCCTGCCTCTAGAATTTAACACAGCATGTAGTAAAACCTTCTAAAAAGAGTAATAGAAAAAATACAGCAAAAAATAAACCTACAAAACACCCTAGAAGGACTGAAGAGAAACCCATTGAAAGAAAGGTCTATGTGAGACTGAGGCCTGAAGGGACAGGTGTAAGAAGTGTCTTCTTACTAGAACATACTCATACAGTTTTAAACTTAATTCCTGTGTAATACTGGGAAAACCCCAGAACATATTACCTAAGAAGAAACCTCAGGTACTGTGTCAAGGGAATTATTGCAGCTTGTCCAGTTGCTGCTTTGAATCCATGGCTTTTTTCCTGATTGTGATCACCTTTACAGAAGAACTTGGTAGATACAAAACAAAAAAAAACTCTTTAAGAGCTTGTGGTTTCAGCCATAAGCTATGCTGACCTGAAGCATAAAATAGCATGAAAAACCAAGAGAGTAAGTTTGTTATAGTGTGTAACTTCACAATTACCACAGGATGAAGTCTGATAACTTGTAATGTCCTATACAACTATTTATGTATATTTTCATCATTAATTGTCCCTGTTTCGAGCATTTGATTAAAAACTGATTTGTAAATATTTTTAAAAGTACCTAATATGTTACAATAATTGTACAAAGCAAATTCAAAAGTATTACTCTGTGGCGGAGTGAAACTCTTTAAGAAAGGCAAAGAGGTACTGGTTTTGAATTTTCATCCAGTTGTGCTCTTGATATCTTTGTCTTAGAAACAATGAAAAACCAACATCCTTTTCACCAAGCACAATCTCACCAGCTAATATCAATCCTAATACCAATCTCACCAGAATTCCTATTTCCTTTGAAATAGACTAAAGAAATTAAACTCATGCCTAAAGAAAATGGCCTTGATGCCACTAGAGGTCACCCTAGGAATAAAATCAGTGTGCTGCGTGCATAAGAACTTTTACAAAAACACCACTGTTGCTTGACATTTCAAGCACAAATGTACAGAAGAACATAACACACAGAAATATTGTGAATGTCAAAGTTCTAAATTCCTAAGAGAAATCTTTCCCTTATTCTGAGGCTGTTGCAAACTGACTACACTGCTCTTGAGCATATTTTAGCCCTTGGATGCCTGGTGGCACTGGGAACATGTTGCCTTAACTCTTGCAAAAAAACCCCAAACCAACCAAACAAAAAAACCAACCAAAAATTCAAAAACAACCCAAAACACCCTTGAAATTATGGACTTCAGATTATTTCTCTAAAGTACTTTATTTAGCCCATACACAAGATATCATTTTTCAGCAGCAAGAATGATGGTCTTAAAACAAGCCATCTATTATTCTCCATGGACAACTCTGAATTTGTGTGGGAAAACACAAACTGCCAGTTTCCTCAGCTTCTGTCATTTTGTGATTGAAAACACTTGTGTCTCTTCATTTCATGGCATTAGTACAGATCAAGACTCTTCTGCTTCATATGAAAAAAGTTAAATGTCATCTCAGTTACAAGATGTAAAGCAGTGAAAGAAACCAAGCTAATTTTGTTTAAATGTGGATTTATTTAAATAACAGATTAACTCTGATGCAAACCAGCAGTTTGGAAGTGCTGTGTGCTTTCCATTCACACGGATCACAGCAGATGAGTTCAAGACAGTTATAATTATTAGCCTAATTAATGTTATATATGTCTGTAAGAGGCTGCATGGTTGCAGAGAGGACTACCATACAATTCCTGAACATACCTTATATCCAGAGCAGGTACAAACCCTGTGGGACCAGCATTTCTGGTGGCATGAGCCACAATGGAAAGGTGCAAGGCTGGATGGAACTTTGAGCAACTTGATATAGTGAAAGATGTCCTTCCCCATGGCTGGAGGATTGACCTGGATGATCATTAAAACTCCTTTCCAACCCAAATCATTCTGTGATTCTGGGATCTAACACTCTGGACAACTGGGAGCAGCAGTTCCCCATACTAACTCATCTGATATGCGGAAAGTGTCAGACAACGTATTTGCATCCCATCAGGTATCAGATATGTGGTCGTGGCAGCATCACAAGCATGGGAGGAATCATTGCTTGAAATCCTTTCCTAAGCCTGGCTGGAATACTCCTGCAGGAATGCCCTGATGCATCCATTGCACAGCACTGTCTGTCCCTGCTGCACTCTGATGCTGATCATGTTCTTCCATTTCTAGCCAAGTAAAGGTTAGTAAGCAGAATGAAACATGCTATGAAGAAACACACAGCAGGGAAAGAAAAAGGGCATAGACTGATACTAATATCTTCAGAACAGGCATCTAACTTTGAATATGCAGGAAAACGTGGTACAGACAAAGCTCTAGAGGGAAAAAAGAAGAAATACCCCTATTTTTGATTGAAACAAATATGTATCACAAATCCAAATATAAAAACAACCTCCCAAAATCTTTGCTCTCAGGCATTTGCCACATTAAATGAAATCCTGGTATGCATATTCAGGGATTCAAGCATATCTGCTGTTTCTGACTCACCTCATCATTTTCTTTTTTATGAGGAATCAGCTTTTTCAAGGGAATTTTTCTTTAAAAAGAACTTGTAAATAGCTCTTTGAATAACATCAGAAATACAGAATATTATTTCTAAAATTCAAGTTACAAAATCTGGAAAAAACAAGTGGGTTTTTTTTTTGTTTTGTTTCGTTACGGTTTTTTAATAAAATATTGATAAAACTGTGCCTTAATACTGAAATCTGTACAAAGGATGCAAATTCCTTACAAAGACCCACATTTGTCCTTTTTTTTTTCATTTCAAGTAGCTCTACAGAGACAATGGAGTTGGACAGTAATTTACTCCCAACCAACCTCCTCAGAAGCAGAAAGGTTTTGCCATCAGGCTCTGCACAGTACAGAAATACTACTTTAAGCATCATAAGATAATGCTTTAATAGAATCAAATTAAACACCAACTTTTCTTCTACAACACTGCAAACCCGAGGGAAAGCTTTTCTTTCCACTCTTTTCTCCCATCTTTTCCACCCAGAAGCATGTTTGTAGTGCAGTGTTTTTGCTGTCCACAATTAAGCACTGTTCACATTATTTCATTTAAAATACTGCCTCAAAGTGTAGTTAGGCATGCAAAAGGAACTTTGAACCCTGCCTAAAAATGCAGCTAAGTGTGTTACCCTGAAAATCTTCATAAAGATAACTAAAATAAGTTATTTGCATTATAAGGTATTTTTTGCAGTTAATAAATGTGCAAGTCACACTGAGATGAATCCTTGCAAATTTACATAAAGTATTCAATGTTTCTGGTGGTGTGCTGACAAATTTTGAGCATCCCTTGTCTCTGATGAAACCTCCCATCTATTTGTGTCCTTTGTTAACTCCCAGCATATGGTGTTTTAAAAGAGATAGGTAAGAGCAATGGGATAAGTAGTGGTGTTTTCCTTCAAAAAGAAATCCACATCTTAAGCAGAGTCATAAGAGAAACATATCTACACTCTTTAAAATCCAACCAAAATAGTTTCTTGAAGAGTTTTAACCATAAAATGCTTTAAGTTAAGGGAAAAAAAAAAAAAATGCAGCTGGAAGATGTTAACTTGGTTTCTAGTTGAAACAATGGTGTGTTTTATTTCATGTTGGGATTTCAACAGACTCTTAATTAGACTTTTGACCACACAGTTTTCATTTAAAAATATCTTGATGACATTCTGATCACCAAGAAGTTCCTGGGAGACTTGACACCTGTTACTCTTTGAAAGAACATTCATCCAGAAAGGCAGGCAGGAAAATAATACTCCCCAGCTCATAGAATAAATATTAAGTCTAAATATCCAGAGTACTTAAAATAATAATGTAAATACTGGAAAATACTTTGTGCAGTCCAGACTTAGTGAGAATAAGCAGACAGCAATGCTCAAAACAAAAGGCAAAAACACATGGGTTGCCTGCTATGAGGTGAAACACTAATAGAATAGTCACACTGTGAATGTATAGTTGGTAAAATTACTACTACGACATTTCCTAAGGACATGAAAATTTATATCTACTTATGAGAAACAGCTTAGTTATTGAAAATAGCATTGGAAACACAATTTTTCTTTGTAATAAAGAAGTCCATGTACGAGACCAGATATTATCATTCAGGTTGAAACACACATTTAGAATACATTAGTTCATTTTTCAAAATATCGAGTAAGGAATTCTCATAAAAAGCACTGCTGTGATTCATCTTGATGTAACTTGTGGCAAAAAAATTACTAAGTAGATGGTATTCAGACCTGGAGTGAATTAAAGAAAAAATTCCATGTTATTCTGAAGATAGCACCTTTAGCTTGAACTTCAGAGAAAGAGAGGGGAGGGCGGGGGAGGGGAGGAGTTGGGCAGGACTCACAACAATCATCTACTCCTCCTCAGGACTGACCAAAAGTGAAAGCATATTGCTGTTGAACCAGGGTGTTCAAATGCTTTCTAAACAGTCAGGCATGGGGCATTGGTCACCTGTCTAGGAAGCCTGTTCTTGGTAAAGCATCTTATCCTAATATCAAGTCTGAACTTCCCCTGATGCAGCTTTAAACCTTTCACACATGTCCTGTCACTGGATAACAGGAAGAAGAAATCAGCAATTCCTTCACTTTCCCTTCTCATACTGATAAAAATAAACTGAGTTTGACTCCTGGGCTTTATTGACATGGACAAAATTATTTTTAGTGCTGATTTTTAAATCAAAATAAAAAATGATAAAGGTATGAAACAATAGCATCATCACCAGAGCTTGAGATGCATGGGTAAATTAGAAAGAGAAGCTATTTTGTTATTCTGCAGTAACTTACTTGCCTGACTTTTGGAAGAAAAGATAGTCCCCAAATTTTCTCTCTCTTATTAAGAGACAAATGTTCTCTGTGGTATGCATACATAGAAATACACATATCTGCTGCAATCTGGTCCGAGTTAGCTCCATCTTTTATGTGAAGTAGATCCATGAAGGCACATTTTGGGATTCTTTTATGGATCTACATGAGGGGGAGATCCAAACTGTGATTGCCCCAGCAGTTTTCTGTCAAATTTTGGCTGAAGTTTACTGTCCCAAAAGTGGAATTCTCTTATGAACACTCCTAGGCCATTTCACTACAAAGTCAGTGGAGTCAGCTTAAAGCATCTTAAACCAAATTTGGATGACTTTGCATTTATGCGAACAACTTAGACGGATACTTTTAGCTTTACAGCTGTGTCAACAGAAACAGCAAGAAATAACTTCTCAACTTCTATAACTAGATGTGAGAGAAATGACCTGTGTACGCCCTCTGTCCCCCTTGAAATGAGAAAAATTAAAAAGAATATTAGATTGTGGCAACATGGCTACTAGCTCAGCCTCAGGAAAAAATCAATGTCTCTTAATGGGAATTCAGATTAGACTCATCAGAAACCAAACTCCCAAACCTGTAAGATTTATCTATTGTTTTTCTCACCACACATAAAATCAGATGCCTTTTGAGTAAAATTTCAGGCAAAGTTCACAGAATCCATGTTTTTTGTGGCATGGACTATTGTAGAAATACTGTGGCAAAAACCGGCATAGAAAATACAACCTGCTTCCCAAGCAGATTTAGCCCTGGGAGAGCTTGTTGCCCCTGTTGTATCCTACTGTATCTGAAATGTTATGCTCTTACCTAGAGCTGCTCTCTGAATCTGCCTCTGAATTATCTTTCCTTTCAGATGGTCTGTAAAAGACACAAAATGCAAATAATTAGAATTCAAAATGTCAAAAATCAATGAAGCCATTGCCTATTTCCCACCATTTGAAGCTCCCTGTGCCGCTGGCCAAATTTAGGAGTTTTTTGTGATCCACAGGGCAAGAAGATTTCTGAGTTCTCTCCTCTCTACTGCAAGTAAACAAGTAGGCACAATGTGACTCTACATATATTGAGATTTAACTGTCCAGTAAGAAAGACTGAAAATGAAGCATTTACTGTCAAGCACTTTCATAGGATAATGGTCTCCTGCTGCTAGATCCAAAAGAAGTCTAAATGGGACCAGAAGACATACAGAATTCCAAGTATTTGTTCAAAAAGACTTAAAGGCACTTATGAGATAGTAGGTCACTAGTCCACCCCTTTTCCAGTGAAAATCTGACCCCCTCACAGTCCATTTTTTCCTGTCTATCCTGCTCAGTTTTAAATATCCTATGCACTAGAGTTTCTGCAAGTTCTACTACTGTCCTGGTTCTGGCCAGGACAGGGTTAATTTTTTCAGTAGCTGAGAAGGGTCATGGCAAGGACCATGAGGTTATTCTGTACCACCTCACATCACTGTGGGGGGAGGGGGGGGGGCGCGGAGGAAAGGGACACCCTTCTGGCGAGAAAGGTCAAGTAAACGTGGCAGAGAGAGCCATCCTGTATTGTCTAATATTGGGGAGGTTTTCCATGTGAATGGTTTCCTTTCCTGTACCCTCTGTCATCAGCACTGTTGTTAGTCTTTGTTTTCTTATCTTATTGCTGTTTCCAGTAAATTGTTCTTATCTCAGTCCATGATCTCTGCCTTTCTTAACTCCAATGCTCCTCTCCATCCCACCAGAGCTGGAAAGGGGAAGGGAGAACCAGGCAGTGAGAGAGAGCAGTGTGTGATTTGCAGGGTCTTGGTGGGGGCACTGAGTTGGGGAGTAACATTCCTAAATCATGGCAACTACTCAGCAGGACTCACCGTGTATATGTCATTGGTTTTCAATTAAAAATTAACCAAATCCATTATCTCAGTATTCCTAGTTAGGCTCCTATATCCCATATAATTCACTTTTACCCTTCTTTTATCAGTTTCCTCCCTGATCTATGACAATGGGCCAGTTTCCCAATTATTCCAAACAATATTTCGATTACCGCATGGGAAGCCATTATTCATAGATATTAATGGAACCAATAAAGGAAAAATATGACCCTAAATATGCAATTTCAGCAGTATACGTATTCTGAAGGGGGATGGGATTATGCCTCTCAAGTTTTCAAATGAAAACAATTTCTAAGAAGAGACTTGTTCATAATCTTTACTAAGATGTACATCTGGATACCAGGGAAAGACAAAAAATCCATGCTGGATTCTCTTTTTTCTTTCCCCAGACCTGTGATTATCTGTATCATATTAGCATGCATTTTGAATTATAAATATCCTTTTGCTTACAAGTGAAGTCTTACAGAATAAGCTAATCAGAGGCAAATTAGGCCATTAAAAATTGGCAAATGCTTAACTAGAGTATATAAAAAATCATTTAAATTCACAGGTCATGAGAACTAGATTGTTCTGTGAGCACAAAAGAACCATAACAAATTAAATTTCATTGGAAATTATGAGAATAATTGTTAAGTATTTAGTAGCATTGTAGGAAACGTATTATATGCAATACATTACAGTATAACAGTCAAGTTTCGTTGTTTGAATGTTTATAGAAAACAAAGAAAAGAAAACACCCTATCTACTCCTTGACTATAAAATAGATATAAAGTTGTATTTTGTTATTATTGTATTATTTATTAGGAAGTTTTATTATTTTTAATTATTTTAAATTAAAGCAATGAATTTTTCCATAATTAACGTTATCTGTAAAATTAGGGAAAAAGTATCTGCAAAACTAGGAAAAGCCTTCAGCTACTGAGAAACAGGTTAAGGGAAATAACTAACTTCACCTAACTCTGCTATAAAAACAAATCCTCCATTTCAGCTGTACTAACACTCAGCCAAAAAACCACATTCAGTTAAATAAGCCGATTCCTGTAACTATAGATAAACCCCCCCGATTACTAATTTTTACAAATAAAAGACCAGTTGAATGATCAACAGTCATGCTATTTGTGCTTTGAAAGTTTTATAAGGCAACTCAGTTGATTTCAATACTCAGTGAAATGTGATTTAACATGCTGCTTTTTCCTCAAATTGCTTTTTGCTATTCTATTTAGTTAGTTGTATTCTATCACACTGTGTCATGCAGTGTGATGTTACTCACTCAGTATTGAGCCATGGGACAGCCATGAAACAATTTTTAGTAATCTAGAAATTCATCTCAATGGATTACCATTAACAGAGGTGCCTCAGAAGAAATACATCTATTCATTTATATTTATGTAAGGACCCAGAAACTCTATTTCTTAAGCGCTGTGAGCTGCAAAAGGCAACTGCCACTGTCATTTGAAAAAAGTAGTTCTAGTAGTGACAACAGGTGGTTCATCAAGAGCCACCTGAAAGTAAGGGTGACATACAGTTCTCAGCCCTGTCAATATATGGTGTTATTTCTCCTTCTTTAACCTTGCTAGAAACAGATCATCAGCAATCTAAATGTTTTGCATTTCAAGTGGCAATGAGGTCAACCGAAACAAAGCAAGCCAAACAAGTCAGTGTAAGTAAGATCAAACAGATAGACAACAGCTTTCCACCAATACAAATATGTGGAAACACAAGAACATTCGGACTGGGTTTTAAATTATTATAGCCAAGAGGCTTGACTTTCAATTATGTAGAATTTACTCTGAGCACAGCTGGGATAGAAACCACAGAGGCTGCAGAAGCTCTACTTGATTTGCAAGCTTTGTCAGACCATTCTGCAGTGTGAAATTGTCCCAAATGTTCCTCTCTCCCTTCACTCTAGCTTTGTACACTTCTGCTCCATCCATAACATGGATCATGATATTTCAAGAAAACGTGTTCTTCTATTTGGCAGCTTTATGAAAGAATGAGAAGTTTGAATCAGACCACCTGTAATCAGAGAGGAATGAAAGAAAACTTCTTCATCAGCTAGAAAAATAAAACTCCAGCCTTACCATTCTTCTAGCAAAAGAGTTTTCTTTTTCTTCTTTAAATAGAAATAGAAAGGTGACATTTATCCAATTCACATAGTCCAAACTGCCTTTTCAGGGCAGCAAGAACTGAACTTCATTTCCCAGAAAACATCCTGAGGAGAAACTGAAATTATATTATGGGAAAAGCAGGCCAAATATGAATTCTGATTTAGAGGACATGGTGGTATCATGAGGCACCTAACTATAATTCCATACCAAGACTTAGCCAGCCAGATAGGATTTAATCTTTCAATTTGTTTTAATCCAATTTGAAATTTCACAGTTTGTTTAGATTTCATTGGGGAAAAAAATGGTTTTCACGTAGAAGCTCTTATTTTTGACAAACCCTTAAGATTTTCTGTGCATGTGTTTGATTAAAGTAATCTTGTTTTGTTTTCACTACAAATACTTGTGGGGAAGAATGAATGTTTCTGACCTGCTCTACTTTTCTGCCTCTGAGAACACCATTGCCCCAATGCTAAACTTGAAGTTCATAAGTGACAGAGGTAGGGGATGATTCCAGTACTGCTGCCTGCACAGATCTTCCCATATAAACAAAAGGAAGATTTCAGTCTTAAGTACTGCCAGTTCTACAGTCTTCATAAACACAAATATTTACCCAAAGAAATACTAAGAATCACATTCTCATAAAAAACCCCACCATGTCTTCTGATTCCAACAGTGTAAAGTTGTGGACGAGGTAGTGCTTAAATGTGGTTTGCAAAAATTGAATTTAAGATGTGGAGAATATCTCTCAACATATGGCTAATTATGTATTCTGATGTTTCACCAAAAAAGAAGCTAAAAATAGGTCTGTAGCTGATACAAAATAATTTTTTCCAGGAGAGTCATTCTTCATTTGGAGATAACGGTCTCAATAAAATGTTGAATGCTGCAACTCCACATGTTTTGGCAAGAAAAGTAGTTTTGGGGAATTTAAGAATTCACTCAGCATGCAGCCAGCTGTCATTAAGGCTGTGATAAATCTGTTGGTTTTGGCCTGTGTTTCTGGACACATGTACCATCCTGCGGTATAGAAAAGAGATGAACTGGTAACACAGAACTTCAGCTTTGTGACAGGACACAAAAGCAAGGAGGGAGATGGAGAAGACAGAATGGAATAAAGAAATCTAATTAAGAGTGATGTAAAACAGAGGAAAGTATCCCATATGGTGACTAAATATGACAGAAGACATAACTAGAATAATATGTCTGTCCTTTAACTTCTTGTTTTTGTGTTGTTCCAGACTGTTTCAAGGATCTGAAATTATCTTCCATTGTATTACAGACAATGAATGCTTTGACCTGAAGCATATTTTTCAGGACAATACAAAAGTGAATACATTAAAATTTTAAAAATACTGATTAAAAAGAGCGGTTTTGTTTTGTTTGGGTCCACATTACAGGTTTTAAAACTTCTCTTATGTTTCATTAGATCCTCAATTATAAGGTTTTTTATAATGAAACATATTCAAGGTAATATGCTATTATAAGGTTTCAAAGACTGCTAACTCAAGAACTGACAGGTTAAAGCCTAAGTCATTTGACTTCTCTATTTTTTAGTATTTTTCTATTATTTTACATTTTCCAAGTTTGCATTTATCTTAGTACATGCTTTCATCATGGACATCCTCAAACCATCACACCTTAAATAAGTGTTACTTTTTCATTGTTAAATCATTTTTGGTTTTACACAAAATATCTAGCAGAACATCCTCTTTTGTATAGCGGGCATCTGATTCCTGGAATTCACCCTCCAGGGCATTTTGGGTCCCTAATCATGTCATATGGTATTAGATGTTGCCTTTTTTTCTTGTTTCTCACACTGCCACACCAGTCAATAGGCTAGGGGTGCACAAGAAGCTGTGATAGAACACAGTCGGGACAGCTGACCCCAATGGACGAAAGGGATATTCCACACCATGTGGCATCATGTTTAGTTAAAAAAGGCTAGGGGGGACAAGAATGAAGCAGAGGCATTTGGAATTTACGTATTTGTCTTCCCAAGTCACTATGAGTAGTGAAGGAACCCTGCTTTCTTGGAGATGGCTGACCACCTGGCTGTTGACAGGGAGTGAAGGAATTTCTTATCTTGCTTTGCTTGCACACACAGGTTTTGCTTTACCCATTAAACTATCTTTATAGAAACCTATGAGTTTTCTTACATTTACCTTTCTGATTCTTTCCCCAGTTCCACCAGAGGGGAGTAAGTGGCTGTGTGGTGCTTAGTTGCCAGCTGGGGTTAAACCACAACAGGAAATAAGTGGGGGTTTTGTTTTTAATACAATGCCCCTATATTTGCAGCTACCACCCAACTATGAAGACCAACTCAGGACTCTGGATCTATTAAATCTGATTCGTGAAGTTGTAAGCACCCACTTGAATGAGATAAGAAGTCCTGCTTAACTGCTTAATAAGCACAAATTAAAGCTGCATATTCAGCAAATAATTACTCAGACAGAAACAAAGAGGGGAGCAATCACATAACTTCCATGAGCCTTGTACAGATATATTTTTAACTGAGCTTGCGGTTAGAGTTGTAACAGCTTACAAAGTATTCCTGAAAGTAGGAGACATTGAAACCAGGTGTAGATATTCAAATGGAACAATTTCTCAAATTGAGAAGATCAGAGATAGTTATAGGAAATCTTACCAGATGTGTTAGAATATTTTTAAAAATCTGGTCATGAAATTGTATGAGAACACAATCTATGACAAAAAGTATCTGACTGGAAAAGTAATGGAATTAAAAAAATATTCTATTCTAATGCAAAATCCTGCAGCCCTAAGAGCAAATAAACCGTTCAGCCTTTCTTTGACCCAGAAAAATATTTGGTACAAATTCTGAATTTTCTTTTCAAACTTTGTCCTTCTCCAATGGCAAAAACATGTCAGTTGGCTCTATAAGGACAATGTGCAGAGAAAAAGCAGGCTGCATTAGTAAACTGGCTCAACACTATGTCTGATGGAAATGCTTTATTTTGGAATACATGGTTGGCCAAATTCCCATGTAATTTGATAGCTTCTCATTTCCAGAAAGCCCTTGGTGGCATCAGGGAGGAAAACATACTATTGCAGCACTCAGGGCCTCCCTGAGTGCACGTGCATTTTGCAAGGTATGAAATACAGCCTTCATCATCATAAAAATATATGGATGACAATACCTCAGGTAACATACTGTAGAGTATAACTTGCTGCAGCAAATTTCTGCCTTCTGCAGTGGTTTAAGATTTTACTGCCTCTTCTTTCTGCTTGTCCCTCTCCCTTCCCTCCATTCCAAACTTTGCTGTCAAAGGTCACTGCCCCACAATAGAGGATGTAGAAAGAAATGTGTGCCCATGTTCTGGCTGCTCTAGCACAGTTTGGCACATCAGCACAAGCATACCAGCAATTTAAGCTGAGACACTATCATCAACTCAACTACAATGACTGAAATACAAGTAAACACTCTCTTTTGCCAGCTGGGAAGAAGAGATTGGAGAAAGTAACTGCCAGCAAAGAGATGGGCCAGAACATTGGGAGCAAGGTAGCTGATGGGATTTAATAGAACTCATCAGTCAGAGCTCCCAGGAAAGACAACAGGTTCAGAATTTGAAGCTCTACCCTGACTTCCACAAATTCGTAGTTACAAACAATAGCCTAGGCCCAGCACATTACCAAACACACATGGAAACACACAATTTTCCCAATATAATCTCCTTCCTTGGAGTTTAAATATCCCAGATTCAAATGCATACATTTTAATATGATACTGGATACTGCACATTTTGGGATTACTATTTAAAATATCTGATTAGGCATGTTCCCTTCTTTCCCATACTCAGTTGAGAAAATAACAGGTTTTATTGACACATTTAATACCTTCAAGCATGATCAAATTTACAGACAGAAAGCTTATGAGAGAGCAGTCTCTGCCAGTCATTGCTACAAGACGACAACGTATTTGACTTCTCAGAATGTATTTCTTCACTGGAAGGGTATTCAGGCACTGGGATGGACTGTCCAGGCATGTGCTGGAGTCACCATCCCTGGAGGCATTGAAGAAACAACTGAACATGGCACTTAGTGCTATGGTCTAGTCGGAGAGATGATGGTTGGTTAAAGGTTGGACTCAATCATCATGTGGTTCATTGATTATTCCTTGAGCTACTCAGTATAGAGTCCTCTAAACTCTCTACCCATTTCTATGCATTTACTTCTAACCTCCATATTAACTCTCCTCCCCTTTTGCTTCATGTTCTTGTTAATTCTGGCCAGATTACTTTTTTTTCCTCACAAGATGATGACTTACACTTTCTGATTGATGGACATTTTGCAACTGTTTATTGTTTGGCCTTCATTTCCATAGCATCTTTTATCCCACCATTTTTTTTTTTTTTCTAATAGCCTTTCAGACAGTCTGGCTGCTAAAGAACAAAAAAAAATGCTTTGATAGGGTTAAACAGCAAAGCTGTACAGAAACTGAATTTATTTTCCTGCTGACATCATTCTGGATCTCTATCTTCCTCTAAGTACAGGCTACATAGGTCTTAATTGTTGAGTTGTTCCCAAAGGTCCCATTCATCTGAACGAGAGAAATGCCAGCATGTGCCACAACTCCCATTCACCCAAAGGCACAGGACTCCTTTCCACAGGAATGGGAAGTGGCTGGTGCACATAAATTCCTAAAAATCCAGATACTCAACACTGGGACATCTAGGATAATCAACAGAAAAACACTAAGGGCTCTGGACTGCAGCTCAGCATCTTCTTTAAAATGGAAATCACAACTTGGATGCTTTCTGAATTTAAAAACAAATGCTTGGACCTTTATTCTCATGTCCCAAGGTTGGCTGTCACTACTTATTTCTGACCAGGCATTTTTAGCCAAGCATGGATATATAGCAGCAAGCAGACTCCAAGGGCCTTTAGCAGAAGGAAACATCATGTCTGGATTCTCCATGGGGAGGGGATAGGCAGCTCAGTTAATAAAGTAGTGCTTTTGTATGTACTGTAGCAATTACAGTTTGTTGCATTCAGGATTAAAGTGAACAGGTTTTGGGAGGGGATTTGTTTGGTTTTGTTTTTCCTCCATAGCTCTCCTGAACTTAGGTACATAAATTTCACTTAAGCTATACCTTAGATGCCAGAGTGCTATTTTAGGTATTGTCCAAAGTGAAAAAATATTGTTTATCTATCTTAATATGCTCGAAAAGAAACAGAAATTATGCACATCTGGAAACTGTTGTTCTGTTGTTTATCACATCTATTTGTTCATGAATTAAATATTAAACTGGTCCAAAAAGCATGACTGAAAAGCAATGCCATATGGATAAGGAGCCATAAACTGTGAGTTTAGTGCTCTGGATGCTCATTTGACTAAATGCAGCTTATCTCTTGATTATTTCTTAGAAATTAATGTGAAGAGAAAGAATAAGAAAAATAGAGAAATAGCTTTGTATACAGCTCCTATCCTTTTCACATTTTCAAGTATCCAAATTTAAGAAGGATAAAAAATAAATAAAGGGTTCTTAAAAGCACAAACAAGCAAAGTCAAAACCAAAGGATTTTACCCCTGACAAGTTTCCTGGTAATAATACACTTGTCTCAATATTTTAGGCAGAGAGTGACTATATCCAAGTTTCAGATGAACATAGTTATTTTCTGTTTCAATACTGCCTTCACAACCTTGTAATTTCTATGCAACAATTTGATGTCCAGTTTCATTTTGTGACATTTCTTCTGGCCAGAGCTGTCCAATAAAAAATTAAATATAGAGTTCCAGGACTCACTATGTACTTCAGTTTCAGAAACTTTTAAAATTTTGCTCTTACCCAAGGAATTGTCCTAGCATTGGGCACATATTGCTGTGTAACTTCTGGTCAGATGAGACAGACTGATGTTAAGAATCTGACAGATATGACACAAAATTAAAAATAAATAAAAATTTTACGATGCTGAAGCTGATTAGATATGCTATGTTTTGAGGCCATGCATATAAACATTTCAGGGTGACAGAAACAAGTCACAGTAAGAATGCGTGTATGATACATTTTTTTGATGCACATTTACTTGCAATATTTGTACCAAACCTTTGAGAAGTGACTCCTTGAGTGTCAGACACATACTAGCAACCCAGTAAAATCTGAAATAACTTCCTGTGAAGATACAGCATATATTCACTGTTGTGGATAAGCCTAAGTCTGCTTCTTGAATTGCTCAGCAATTTAAAACACAACCTGATTATATATAACTGGTATAATGATGTCATCAGCTCAGAACAGACGTCTTCCCTCAGCCTTAAATAAAGTGACAAAATCTTCATATTACAGCTATTTGCTGTTGATTGAATTCATTCTGCAACATTCACAACCACCTGTAGTGACATCACTAGTCCTACATGATTTAGGAACTAGTTTGATTAGAAAAAGCCAGCTATTATATTTTAGTATAAGTAGGTCTGTATGCCTATGCTACAATTCTGCATGAATGCTGTCCAGATGTGTAAATGAACCACAATATAATATGAAAAACAAATTTATATTTCTGTGCTCATGAAGAGATATTAGTCTTTGACAGTACTACTCTGAATAAGCTGAGGTCTACTTCTCTAAAATTTGAAGATTTGATTTTTCACTCTTATAATCTTTGGCCATCCAATACTAAAGACATACATGACTTGGATTTAGGACTTGAAGGAATACTAAGTTTACTTAAGACACTAAATTGGGAGGAGCTGTTGACTCCCTTGAGGGCAGACAGGCCCTGTGGAGAGACCTTGACAAATTAGAGAGATGGGCAATCACCCATTGGATGAAGTTCAACAAGGAAAAGTGCCGGATTCTGCACCTGGAATGGGGCAACCCTGGTTGTCTGGATAGAGTAGGGAATGAGAGGCTGGAGAGCAGTGCGGCAGAAAGGGATCTGGGGTCTTGGTCTATGGTAACTTGAACATGAGCCAGCAGTTCACTGGCAGCCAGGAGGGTCAACTGTGTCCTGAGAGTATCAGGCGCAGCATCAGGAGAGGTTTAGGGCAGATATCAGGAAAAGGTTTTTCACCCAGAGGGTGGTTGGGTACTGGAAAAGGCTCCCCAGGGAAGTGGTCACAGCATCAAACCTCACAGACAGCATTTGGACAATGCTCTCAGGCACAGGTGTCACTCCTGGGACTGTGCTGTGCAGGGCAGGGGTTGGACTTGATAATCTTGACGGGTCCCTTCCATGTCAGCATATTCTGTGATTCTATGACCAAGAAAATCTTTTTGTACATAAGACTGTACGATATAGCACACACACCTCATAATATAGCATCACCTATCATCTTTTCTTTAAAAGAGCAAATTTAATAGATTGACATAAGAACATACTAACCTAATAAAACAGCAAAATGCAGTGTAGCAATCTAGCTAGCAATGACTACCTATTTTCAGTCAAAAGACAGCTTACAGGCAGAAAATCTGTTACTGAGTATTTTTCCAAGTTTATAGTCATGGCTTGATTAAATCCAATGAGCTTGGTCAATTTGTTTTAGTTATTCCAGTGAAAACCTTAAGTAAAATATGTTTACTTGGTTTCTTCCTGAACATAACTTTTTCCCCTGAAAATGGTTTTGTTTATAAAGAGCAGAACATCATTTGTAATAATTAGAAAATAAAAATGTTTCCTACATATGTAGATTCCAATTCAGAGCCAAAGAAAACATTAACATTTTAGGCCTGGAGTGAATGTTCCACTAATAAGGTTCTTCTGTTTAAAGAATAGCGCACCAGGGAAGCATAATAGAGCTGTTCAAATGAATTCATCCAGTTTGGTATTTAGTGAATAAGTCATTTGATAAATCATGTTTTCTCATTTTGAGGACCCATTCAGCCTATGCACTGTCACCCCGGGGCATTGTCTATTCTTTGAAAGTAAAAACAAACATATGCAAGAGGCTCTGAAACAATGGGCAATATTTAGCATTGGCATTAACATATGCATTGCCCCCTGAAGCCAAAAGACTTCTACCTTCTGAAATAAGTTTGCCGAGTGCTGCTGCAAAGACTACTTTATATTACCAAAGATGGTATCCTCTTCTTATAAGGAGGAGCAGAGAAAAGGCTGCCACAAAGCTGCTAGAGCTGCCTGGTTCTCTTGCCAGTCTCATTTCAACCAGATCAGATAAGACAAACCCTACACCAGCTAAGGACTGATGAAGATAGAACAATGACATCTTTGCTTCTGTCTTCCCAGACAATTGCCAAAGCATGACCCGTGCTGCAGCGGTAGGAGAACAGAAAGCTCTGTCACCGCTGCCAGCAATCCAGGTGTACCTCTGAAGGGAGAGAGCCTGCACCAGCCACGTGCTGGACACCTCAGCCTCGGCATGAGTATGATTTTACTGCTTGGCTTAGGGTAACGGTTACGCTTAGGGTTAGGGTTGAGAAAACCTCAAAGCCTTTTATCATATCTCCTTTTCAGAGTGCTTGTTACACTTTGTTCTCTGATTTCAAGATTTCATTTCCTTTTATGAAATGAAGAATTTAATTTCATGAAAGGAAATTAAATCTTGCAATTTCATTGAGTATCAATTCGGCAAGGTTTCATCCATTTCCCTGCACTTCATGTCATCCCATGCCATTTTAGTGTTTTCACTTTATTTCAGAATTATTTTTTTTTTTAGCATTTCATTTCATCACTTTCTTCTCCTGTCTTTTAGTTTGACTTCATTCTTTGGTTTCAAGATTTCAGTGAGTATCAATTTGGCTGGTTTTGATCCATTTAATTTAGAAAAATGAACACCCCACTGCTCAAAGACTGCTCCCTCCACATCTTTCTTCTTGGCACAATCCATGTGCTGGGCACCTAGGCAAAAGGCTGCTTTTACTGCTCTGCTTAGGGTTAGGGTTACATTTAGGGTTAGGGTGGAGAAAATCACGAAGCCCAGAGCTCCAGGGATACTGCAACTACAAAATGCATGCCAAGGGATGCATGGCACTACCCCAACATTGCTCCCTGCACACCTTGCTCCTTAGCACCACCCATGTGCTGGGCATCTCAGGCTAGGAAAATTCTGATTTTACTGCTGTGCTTCGGGTTAGGACCTAAAACATGTACACTGCCTACAGTAAGTATAACAAAGTCTGACTTTCTCTCCTGATTTCAGAAAGGGGTAGTAATGCTTTACAGGCTATTGTAGTAGACTTTATAGTTTTGTCCGGTTTCCTCCTTATTTGTGCATCTTACAATCAGCTTTCTGGGGCTTTCATTCAGCTAAAAGTATTATTATATTATACATTACCTAATCAAAGGGCATTAAGATATACAGTCAGCAAACATAACTGCACTACTCCAAGACAATTTTAGCCTTGCTCACATGGCAGTGAATTTTGAGATTCTAAAAAATATTCTCACATGAATAAAAATATGATCTGTTGATTACAAACAAGGTAGTTAATTGATTACTCGCACTATGAACTCTGTGAGGAAACAAACAAACAAAACGTCATTAATGTGAACCTTTCACTGAACTGCTACAAGAAAGAAAAATATATTCCCATCACTCTGCTTTATATTATGAGCCAACTGACTGCTTGTAGGACAAGAAAACAGGTTGTGGAAGCTTGCATCACAGCACTGAGTCTGCCCCAAGAGGGTAGTAACCAGCTATCACGTTGTAGCTACCTGCCAGGCTGGTGTGAATGTCATGACATCTATTCCGCTTGACAGCACCTTGAGAGAGAGCTTCCAAAAGGCACTGTGGAAGACCACACCATTTTATATGGTGCTTTACAGATCCCTTGCCGCGATGCAGTCGGTAGGGGCACTGGGCATCCACCCGCAGTCCCAGGGGCTGGCTGGGCTGCTCTGGGTGCAGGAGGGCTGGCGAAGGTCCTGCAAGGTTTCACCCAACCCCCGATGGTACAGGCACGCCGAAGANAAATCAAGCCTAAAGCGGTAGAAAAAGAACCTTAACAGAATCAGGATGAAAGTAAACTATACTTCGTCATGGAAAGAAGGAAGTAAGTTAAAATGGAAAGAGTTGTAACCAAACAGAAAAATAAGATGTAGCATCCTGCAAAGCAAAGTAAATCACATTTCTAACAAAGGAGAAACTGCAGATGGTGACAAAGTAGTTAAGAAAATAAAATCGGTAGATACTCAGCTGTTTTTCTGTGTTTTCAATTCCTTGCTTCCAAAACTCAAAATGTAACATTTAAAAAATAGATTCCAAAACTGCCATCATAATGGCACAATGCTTAGATATTTATCCAAAACAAACACACATAGGAACTTTGTTTTTTCAGCATTAAGTTGCCAAACAATTGGGCCAAGAAATTAAGGAGAAAGAATCTGAAGACTGTGTCAGCCATGTTGAATGGCTTCAGCTTTAACAGCTAACTGCTATTTTTGGTGGACACATAAACATGCCTCATTTATTACAAAACTGCTTTGAAACTGACCTGCAGATCAGAAACAGACTGGGGCTTCTAGGCACTGGGCCACATTGAATAACATCCCAGCTGGGAAATTACATCTGGGGGACTGTTTGTCCCCATGGCCTGTTTTCTGTTCTGTTTTTCTCACAGATGGCTGCAGGTTTTGCAGCGCTAATGTGCTTTGTTATGTTAGGCATAAGCAGCATCCCTCAGGACTAAGCAACATCGTTACACACCTGAGATGAAGTATGGAAGAAATAATGTTTGTGTTCCATGTTCTGATACAACTTGTGTCCTGATACCAAGACTGACTCTGTTCAGTGACAGAGGACATCTGCAACATGCAGGCAACATTCCAGGAGAAAAGAAATCAGCTGAGACTAAGTGTACGAAGCCTTTAATTTTCCATATATCCCAGTACAGGTCAGAAGTGGTGAAGCAGCTGGCAGGACACCTTTTTTTCTCAAAGAGCTTCCAATCTATGCTGATGTGTTCTTGTCAAATCTCCTACTTCTCATAATCAACTACTGTTTCAGCTTCTTCTAGATTGCTGATCTGGCTGTTCATTTGGAATTTCTCAGGTCTAGCTAGGGATTTTGGACACATAAATCATGGTACATGCAGCATGCATCCAGCCTGACACTGCACAGGCTTTGGAGAAGGCACACACATCACATCTGATACCTGCAGAATGTGCTGGATTAGCTGCACAGCATGTGCTGCCCATTTGCACTGGGTGGGATAGGGTTCGGAGCAACCTGTTTAAGTGGAAGGTGACCCTGCCCATGGCAGGAGGGTTGGAACTGGTCTCTTCCAGCCCAAACCATTCAATGCTTCTATTAATCTATATCTAATGCTTGTTCCCCTTGATCAACTAAAACAACAATAAAGACAAATATGGAAATATTTTCAGAATCTTCTTTTCAATCCATAAAGAAGTGGAACTCAAACTGACCTCAGCTAGAGTTTTTCCTTAGTGAGGATTTCAAGATTTCAAGTTCCATGGATTTTAAAGGTCTCTGCTGAGAATACAAGCTACCTGAAGAATGAAATGCTGTGGAATGACATTATTGAGTTATCTGCTCATTAAATCTGCATGCAGAATTAATTTATTTATGAGTTGTTTTCATCTCATTTGAACCATATTTTTTTGGGGAATGTAACCTTTCTTCATGAAGTTTCTCAATCCCTTTTTAAACCAAATCTTGACATTTGTCTTCTACAATAGTCATTTCCAGTAAAATTTGCTGAGCACATATAAGTTTTCGTAAGTACTTCATACTTTCTGGAATTAAACTAGAACAGTGAATTAAATCAGCAACTAGGAAGTCACAATATTTATTTCCATAAAAGAGTAAGTATCTCAGAATATTACACTAAAGAATGGAATGCATTTCAAAGCACAGTAATTTCTCTCTTATTGTAGCCTCACTTCATTAATGGATGAAACAATGTTAAGAAAGTTAATGTCTGTAACTCAGAACATTTATATTACTGTAAACAAATAGATAATACTACCAATACTATTGAGCTTTAAGAAAGCAATGCATTGATTTTTATGGATTTTCTTTACATATAGCAAATCATCATAGAATTTTTATTTCCTTTAGGTTCCATGTAAAGCATGGAATTTTTCTTCAACAGAGAAATTCCATCCTTCCAAAGAACAGATACTTCTTCAGCAAAAGTTTTAAAAACGCTATTTGCTCATGCATGACTTCCTTCAATTCTTTGAGCTCATATAATCATGGCTTAAAATACGCATGGCATTCCTAATATCAGCCTTGGGATTCTAGTTCTTAATTAGTTGATCCTTCTTTTTCAAAGTAACTTATTGCCTGCCTCTGAAGCTACAACAATGTAGATATACACCATAGACAATAGAGTGCTTTCAGAACATCTCTGCCTAAAAAAACCTAACTTCATGTATCTTATTTCTTTTCTTATCTGTGCAAAAATGTTGCTATCAGTTCCCTTCATAAAGTTGTGTAGGTGCGAAGAAAACCCTTGCATCAAGTATTCTTACTTTGGAGTTTAATGTAAGTCTGCTTGGTTCATCCACATGGGCATGGAGAGTGACAGTAGCAAAATTGATTTTTATGTATACATACATAGAATCTTGTATACATACATACAAAGAGAAAAAGGTGAATAAAATTCTGGGTTTATACTAATTAGGTTTGGAGTAGGTTTAACACCTACAGTGCATTCACGGAAATAACAGTGTGACATACAAGGTAGTGAATCAGAATCAATATTAACTTTGAGCACTGACATGTCTTGTCCTCACTCTCCTCGAGGCATCCTCACCATTTCAGTGTAGCATTCCATTAACTGTGAACATATGAACATTATTTGAATAATTTACAAGCAGATTAAATGAAGACTCTTCAATGACCTTGTTTTGCAATACTAGCACATGTCACTAAAGATTATAATTGGCTTTGGTATTCTATGATCTTGTGCACAAAAATCAAAGCCTGAAATGAGGCAGAGCAGTGTAACAGCTCAGCATTCCTGTGGGTATAGATGCACCATCAACATCATATGCACATAATCCACCCACCTACCCTTTTTCATTCCGAGAGTGCCTGTTTCCTCACACAGTTATTACTCCCACATGAGTTTGCCCTTTCTCTCCCAGCTTCAATCATAATGTTAGCTGATTTCTGAACAGACTAAAAACAACAGCTGCTTCCCTCTGGGCATTAAATACCATTCAGTATGCTTTTTTTCCTCTAGGAAAAAACTAAATCTAATAGTGGTAAAAATAACCCAAAATAGTCAGACTTTTATAGGAGTAAACTGGAAATCTTTACTACTCTTAAATGCTTCTAACACACAGCACATTCTTGCATATAGGAAACTTTTTTAGTGGTGAAATTCTAAATTAATATATCAGTTTAATTTACACTGAAAATAGAACTTGGAATTCCCCCAACTCACCCTGTGATCAATGTAGTAGCACTTGAGTAATTTTTTGTTATTTAATGTTTTACAGTTTGTTCAGATATAGAGTAGTCCTCACTGTCAGAGTACTTTGACACAGAATATTTGCAGTAATAGTGTAAAACCACCTTGTTGATAACAGCATCCTAGAAAAAAACCTCCTGCTAACCCCGATAAGGGGAGAAGTTTTTATTTCAGAGGTTTTGTCTTTGCTTCTCACCATACAGCTCTATTTAATTGGCAATAAATTAAACTAATTTTCTCCAACTTCAGTCTGTTTCACTTGGTAGTTGGCAAGTCATGTCCTCATCTTTCTCTCAACCCACAACCTTTTTCGTCCTACTTTTTCCCCATATTCTGTTGAGGAAGGGATGTGAGAAAGCTTCTGAGTAGTCAGCTGAGGTTGACTCACCACACTGTGCTAGGCACAATCACTCAAATTTTTGCAATGAGAAATTTTCTCCACTATTCTGAACCTTTGGCTTCAGCATCAAATTTCCTTCACTGTCTTCTTCAGTAATACCAAAAGGATCTACAGTTCTTATTAGAGACCCTAACTCTCTGAAAATGATACAAAACACATGCAGCCACACAGCATTTTTTTCTCCAAGAAAAGAAACCTTTTTTTTTTTTAGCTAGTGAAATACACACTTTTAAAATTCTTAATGTTGGACTAGAAAGGCAAAAATGTACTTTGTGTCAGTGCTGGCCCACTTTCTACTTCTCCTACGCTAGTTACAGTTCTCATTATTTCCTAACATCTCAGTTATTTTTTTCTAGTTTCACTCATGTTGTTTTTTTTTGTATTTGTCCTTCCTTCAAACCCCAGTTATTGGGTAAATTCTCCAGTCATATGTAAACAATTCTGAACAGCACAGTCAAACAAATCCAGACATGTCTACATGTTCAAAATCTATACCATTTCTTTGCCTTTTTATGGTGTATTTATGCAATATCGACTTGCAAAAAGTATTGTCCCTCAGTGCTTGCACCAAAGCCCCCTGCTCATTTATTTGTGTCTATATGGAGTTTAGGGTGACACTGCAGCAAACAGGGTCATTAAAATTACCCTGACTTAGAAACACTTCCCTCTTTTTCTTCTTTTTTCCCCCCCAAGTATCAGAAAAAGACAATTTTCATCCTCAATCAAAATCATCCTCTTACTTCTAGGAGGTCATTGTGACAAGTAAGCAAAATGACGAATCTAAGACATACATATTATTTTTCATGAAAAAAATTTAAAAATCTCTGTAGTAATATTAAACACAAAAGGAGACAGAATCCAGGACTAAGTAGTATAGCAGTGAAGAGGCATGTTGGCCACAATGCCTAGTTTCTGATATTATAGTCACTCTACACTTGAAATCCACCTTACATCTAGACATGGTTTTCCTTCATGTTTTTTTGCAAGCAGTAACATCAGCAAAAGCCTACCAAGAAAATCCTACTGCAAATTTCTTTTTACAGCCCTAATTTCCTGATGTTTTTGAAACGGTAGTGTAATTGAGAAGGGATTGGAGTATTGTGTGTACTTTTCACTGCAAAACCCTAGTATTTACAAAGTCAGATTGAAAGGGTATTTATGACATAAAAGTTACAGCTGCTCTCACTATCTCAAAATATAATCAGACTGCATGAAATGGGCTAATATGGCCTCTGTGGTGCATAGTTTTATGCTATTAAGAGTAACTTAGAAATAATGGAAACTGATATTGATGGGATCTGTTCTTGATTGTGCACAACAAGGCAGCCAGGACTGCTTAAGGAAACCAAAACAACAATAAAAGTAAATTAAAGATCTAGCTGCAGGCCGCAGATGACTCTTATTTCTCCTACCACATTTTCAGTAAAAATTTGGCAGGTTAGTAAGCTTACGTAGCATCTTTTATAGTCTTCTGAGTATGACTGCTATGATGAAACAGATTTAACTGAAAAAAATTGTTTCAGGTTGTTAAACTATATAAGGTAGTGTAATTGAATTGACTAAGCTGAACTGGATGCAGAATTTTAATACTTGTTAGGAGATGCTTATAAGTAGATATATTAACAAATATGTTCTAAACAAAGCTGGACAGGACAAAAGGACAGATGAATAAAATATAGTATTTGTATTAGCCAGAGTGCTAATTTTCACATTCTGCCTAGTGTTACACAGAAAGAATTGAAGAAAGGAATGTACAGTAGGATCACTTTTAAGCCTCAGATATCAGTGTATAAAAACCATCCACAAAGCAGTTACATCTGCCTAATCTGCATTGATCAGGATATAGATAGCTATAATTGGATACAACATGGATGGAATTTCTTGCTTATACAGTAGAATTATAAAAAAATCCCATTTTACTACCAAAATTTAAAAAAAAAAGAGAGTATGGAAATTAATTTTTAATTTGACAACACTTTACTTGTATCTACACTTTATATACCAAAACAAGACCAAAAAGTGGTTTGTGCAATTTTTTCTTACAACTTACAATGGAGACATTTCTAGCTTGATTCTTGAAGGAGGTTTTCAACATTCACGAAGTCTACAACCTACTACAATTTCCTACAGGAGGCATGTAAGCATTGTCAAGTTCAGTGTTACACTACTGATTCATGGTTGCTTGTTTTGTTCAAGGGATCAGTTTGGTTTTTTAGTTTACATATACTGTTGTTTTATTGCTCATGTTTCCCAGATATACTTCACTGTTCCACTTTTAACACTGAAGAACTTAACAAAAGCAAGTTTTAAAACAAATGTTTTTAATTGCAGTAAAATCCATACTCTACTGCACTACAGCTATCAGAAGTTTTGCCTAACTTATTGAGGAAAAATCCACAGCAATTCAGTCCAAACCAAGGGTTTCTTCTAGATTTTGCAGCAATCCATGGAAACAGAGTCTTGAGAGGTGACATCTACATTGCATTGTGACATTATTTCTGAGAGATTCAAATCTCAAGGGACTTGGAGATCACACAACTCTTGTCCCAGCATGACAACTGCAAGTGGTACCTTCAGGACTGGCACGTGTCCCACTGCATCTTTTACTGACTCCCATACCCTTCAAACATTTGTTCTCCCCCAGATAAAAGGCTCATTTAGGGGGCTGCTAGGCTCCTGTCTTCAAGCAGCACAGTTGCAACCCCAGATACTGAGAAAGATGTGCTTGTGCGTAGCTGCTTTTTGCTGGTGTTCCCTGTTTCTGCCCTAAAATGCATTTCAACTTCAACAAGAGAAAGAAGCTTGAAGTCAGTGCTGATTTTGGCTCTACTTTATTTAGGCTAAGAAATTTCTTTGGTGCAACATAGATGACCAAATCTAAGAGACAGAAGGAATGCAGGATAACGTGGACTTCAAGATGGCAGCAGAGGAAAAAGAGTTCTCCACAGTACATTTAACCTGCTTTTCCAAGTTTGCCACAGCAAAAAGCCTACTTGCCAGGATTTAAGTGAGTTTATATGGACACTACAGAGACACATATCTGCAAGGTAGATATTGAAATTCTTCTTGCATGGGTCAATCTATGAATGTCCATGCACAGGTTCTGCACTGACATCTGACCAGTCTGACCGAGGCAAATTAACCTACTGAGAGAAGACAGGTGAATTCCATGTCTTACAGAAATAACCAAGTGTTCAGAACACTGCTGCAGAAGGGCTCAGCACCTGACGTGTCTGCTTCTGGATCTATTCCAAACATCAGTTGTGCTGTGGTTTGAAAACACATTGCCAACATGGCTCAGGCTTTCCACATATCTGGCATAACTTTAAATATACTGCATAATATCTCTGAGGGACTTGTGGTGTACCCAAAGGTGATTGGGAGGGGAATCTGGCAATAGTTACCATTCATGACCACAGAGAATACAATCATGGCTATGGTGCAAGTATAGAGCACTTAGCAGCTGTGTTGAGAGATATTTGTCCCTTCTCAGAAGTCAACTGCTGTTCTAAGACACTAAGTGATGATAATGACTTCATTGTCCATGTCTATTTTGGTGCCACCCAAAGAAGAAGGAGATAGAAAATAAGAGCAAGATCTATACCACTTGCCCTGAGTGCCAGATTACCTCTTAACCTGATCCCTCACAGCCTGTATCTGCAAGGTTGAAGAGACATGGCTCACCTGAATGTGTGCAAAATGGAGGACATGAACCTGATCTCCAAGAACTTCAGAAAAAGACAGAAAAAACTGTTAAACATCTGACAGAAATCCTGGATAGCCTCTGGGTTTGGAACCAAAAGAGCTCAGAAATCAACTAGGAACATATCAAAGGCTGCTAGGAGGATCAAATAAGACCTACCTTGGGGGTGATTTTTGACATTGAAAAATCTGAACCTGGATACCAAAACATATGCTGTTGGGGCCTTAAAGGAAAAAATGCTGAAACTCCCCATCAAACTGAGGCTCTCTTCAGAATTGCTCTAATTAATCTGTACAAAGTGCAGAATGGTAATTCAACAAGGAAATCTTCTTTTATCAGAAGTTATATAAATTTATTGATAAATACAATCCTTAATCCATATATATGAATATTTCAAATGATGATTTGGGATCCTTTTATTCCAAAATAAAATTTAAAAATCCCATGCTAATACCTTCTCTTTTTGATAAATTTCAGACATCCTGTCAAATAAAGAAGGGAACTGTTTTTCATATGATGGTATTTGAAATAATAAAAACTTGTACATAAGATTATTACTGCTATCATCATCTTACAGTTTACCTTATCATAAATCTTAGCAATGCAATGACTTCTTACTTTTAGAAATGAAAGTCTCCTCCCATATATTTGAATGCTGTGATTTCATCAGCTAAAAGGTAAAATGAACTTCAAATGTACTTACTTATTTTATTTCTCACTTCATTTAATTTCTCTCCAAGGCATTTAGCTTCATCAAACCTGTCAATGCAAGCATAACGATACAGAATTATTCTAAAGAACAACTAGTTACACAAATTTATCACAATAAAATACAGACTTACTCATTACTACTTTTTAATTTTTAAGTAGAACTAAGTAGAAACAATTTTCCATTAGGAGGAATTGTCTGCTCTAAGAGAAACCATCTAGAAGAGTCTTGATCTAGACTAGGTAACTGAGGAAATCCACAAGTTGTACTTCTGTCTAACTCAAAAAATGGCAAAACAGAGTAAAGAAATATGGCTTCTCCCTACCAAGGTGGGATTAGAAAAATTCCCCCTTCTCAATTAATCCATTTCTTCATAAGACTGGAACAAGTTAGAGTTTCAAGTGCCTTCCTTGGTATCTGCTCACAAACATTCGCTTTCAAGGTTGAATTCCACAAAGCTAAATGGCTGAAGCTGGAGGGTTCCTGAGCACTTACTCTTTCTTACATAAAAAAAGTGAAAGCCATTGAAGCTTCTGTAAGACTTTATAAATATTTTTCTATTGCTGTTAACTTAGGGCCCTAAGCAGGCACTAAGGATTGTGCAAATATCAAAGAGAAGAAGCTCTGAAGTACCTCTCTCTTTCTTTCTCTCAGGTCCCATGAGCCATATAATAAGTTAATCAATTACTTATTAATTCCTGAGGCAAATCGCATGTTGGCTATTGACTGATTGATGTTCACAGAGAGATTTATCTGGAAAAGTTGAAGCCAGCTATCTATCCAGCCTTTATTCATAGGTTACTGCTAATAGTTGAATAGGTCGTGCATCTATTTTTTAAACACCATAGTTTATAAACCAGCACAATAATATAAACTGAAATTTGGCATTAATTTATGACATTTCAACAGATTCCATCTGTGACCATGAATCATAGTCAAACAAAATAAGCCAGGTAAATACACAAGATTTGACTCTAATATTGAATGGGAAAAAGCTATTTCCAATACTTCTTTAATTAAAAAAAAAAAAGTGGCATTAATTAGCCTTCAGGTGATATTGCTATGAGTAGTGATAAGTGAACAATTGTATTTCCAGCTGTAAAAACTTCATGTGTATCTTACATGGAGACCACTCAACAGAAAGGCTGAGGTTGCCCAATCATGGCTTCTATTACCTACAAGATAAATACTCCATGATGAAACCCCAGAGTGAATTTAGCCACTAATTTTAGTGGAGAAAGCATTTTTGGCAAAAATTTCACTCTTTGAATGCAAATGCCAGTAATTAAAGTATAAACATCTTGGAAAACAAATCTCTAACTCATTATGTAAACCAAGACAAATTCAGAGGCTGTCTAATGAGAGAATGGAGACATTCAGTGAATTAAATGAATATTCATTTGTTTTTAATTATCAGAAATTACAACAAGTGACCCAAGTGAAACTCATCCTTTCCATGAAACTTGCCCATAGGTACTGAAAAAACAAGTTAGCTGTTAACTAGCTAAAACAAAGCAAAGAAAGAAGAAAATGGAAAAAATTAATGGAGAACAACAAAATGGAAACCTGATCTACATTGCATCTGTAAGCTCAGTAGAATTTTACTACCGGAAATATTGACTAAAATGGGATTTAAAAGCTTTGTGCAGTATGCAATATTACATTGGAGTGGCACAACTGGGAAGATTCCTTGGTAGCATATTTCATCAGAAAATGAGATGCATTTCTCTCCTCCTCAGAGAAACAATCCTAAGACAACATGGTTGCATTAAGAAATAGGATATTATTAAGTTCTCTGGAAGTCAAGTACAGAAAGTCCAAATTGCAGAAATCTGATTTCTGTCTGGGTATAAACACAGGGTGGTTTCTTTTAAGCAGGGACGCAGTTATTAATGTATGGAAGAAAAATGAAAAAGAATTGCTGTAAAGCTGTAGAAGATCACCTTTTCTATCTTACAAAGGCACTTCCCATAGGCAACTGTCTTAATAGGATAGTTTGAATATATTTTCTTTCACTTAAATTATCTTTGACTTTTTAAATCCAGAGACACTACTGAGTTACACTATAAGCTACTGAACCTGTGAAGAGCTCTGAAGTAGTAGGTGAAAAGCTTTATTCAAAACCAGATTTTTTTCTTCACATATATAGATTTTTTAGGAAAAATGCTTTTCAGTATTTAATTAACTGACTCCTTTAGATAATTTATACACAAGTAATTACAGTAAAAACACATGTATATTGTATATGTATGATTATGTATAGTCATATCTATATGAATAATTTCACAGCCCAAGCAACAGTTGTAACCTTCACAGTGAAACTTTCAAGGAGGCTCCCTGACAGTTCACCATTCAATTAATATAAGAATGATATAATGCACACTTATGTCTTATTGAGATATGCCAGGGGCTCCTGAGGCAATAGGAGCCAACAGGGAAACACCAGGTAAATACTTCAAAGGAATGAAGGGATGTTCTTCTAAGAAGATGGAGCAGCCAACAGCTGAGGTGCCTTTACACCAATGAATGCAGCATGGGCAAGAGACAGAAGATGCTGAAAGTGTCTACACTGCTAGAAAACTATGATCTAGTTGCCACTACTGCAACTTGGTGGGACAAATCCCATAACTCGATGCCTGATCAAGGGGAGCCTATTTATGACACCTTCTTGCTCCAGCTAACAGAAGCATTGTGCTTACAGGCTCTTGTCCATCTGGAGGACTACAAAGCTGTCAGCATCTGCTGAGAAAGTAGCATGGCAAGCAGTAGGCAAGGAGACTCCTGGAATGCATAGAGGATAACTTCTTAAGCAAGGTAATAGCCTTACCAGAGGGATGCTCTACTGGAGTACCAGTAGAGCATCCCTCTGGTAGTACTGGTCCCCAAAGTAATGAGCTAATTGGAGACATCAAGATTGGAAGCAGCCCGGGCTGCTGTAGTCATGTGTTGGTGGAGTTTGCCAGTCCAGAGGCGTATGGGTTAGGGGAAGAGTAAAGTTAGGCCCCTGAGTTTAGGAAAGCAAACTTCCTGCTTTTCAAGGAGTTAGTCAATAGGATCCCCTGGGAAACTGCCTTCAGGGACAAAGGAATAGAACAAAGCTGACAGGTCTTTTAGAATGTTTTCCATGAAGTGCAAAAACTCTCAATCCCCAGTAGCAAGAAATCAAGCAAGGAAGACAACAGACCAGCATGGCTGAGTTGAGATCTGCAAATCAGTCTAAAGTGCAAGCAGGAAATGCACAGGCAGTAGAAGCACAGACGGATAACCTACGAAGAGTATAGTGATGCTGCCTTTGTAGGGATCAGGCCAGAAAGCCCAAGGTGCAGCTGGACCTGCTCTTGGCAATGGGTGGGAAGAATAATAAGGAGGACTTCTACAGGTATGTCAGCCAGAAAAGGAAGCTCAAAGAAAGTGTATCCCTCCCTGATGATCAAGAGTGGCAAACTGGTAACAGTAGATGAGGAGAAGGCTGAGGTACTTGACAACTTTTTGCTTTAGTCTTCACCGGCAATCTCTCTTCCCACACCACTTAGTGGATGGACTGCAAGACAGGAACTGGAGGGGAAAAGTCCCCACCACTGTAAGAGAAGATCAGATTCATGACCACCTAAGGAACCTGTACACAAGTCTATGGGACCTATGGCAACTACAACCTGTCCTACTCATCTCTGTGCCTGGGAAAATCATGGGACAAATCCTCCTAGAAGCTATGCTAAGGCACATGCAGAACATGGAGGTGATAACAAAACAACCAGCACAGCATCAACAGGGACAAGTCCCGCCTGACCAACCTAGTGGCTTTCTATGGTGGAGTGACTACATCATTGGGCAAGAAGAAATACGGATGTCATCTATCTTGACTTTGTAAGGCTTTGGACACAGTCCTCCACATCCTTTTTTAATTGGATATATGGATTTAATGGGTTGACTATTCAATGGATGAAGAACTGTTTGGATGATTGCATCCAGAGGGTAGTGGTCCATGGCTCAATGTCCAGGCGGAGGTTGGTGACAAGCTGTGACCCTCAGGGGTCCATTCTGAGACTGGTAATGTCTCAGAATGGACCCCTTCACTGATGACAGAGACACTGGGATTGAGTGCACCCTCAGCNAGAGACACTGGGATTGAGTGCACCCTCAGCACATTTCATACGACACCAAGCTGAGTGGTACAGTGGATATACCTGACGGACAGATGGACAGGCTGAAGAAGTGGGCCCAGCTGAACCTAATGAAGTCCACAAGACCAAGCGCAGGGTCCTGCACCTGGATTGGGGCAAATCCTGATATCAATAGAGGCTGAGGGATAAAGAGATTGAGAGCATCCCTGAGGAGAAGGACTTGGGGTTACCGGTGAATGAAAAGCTGGACATGACCCAACAACATGCTCTTGCAGCCCAGGCGTTGGACTTTATCCTGGGCTGCATCAAAAGAAGGGAGGCTAGCAGGTTGAGGGAGGTGATTTTTCTCCTATACTCTAGTCTTGTGGGATCCTACCTGGAGTATTTGTTAAGGACATTTTTCTGTCCAACCATCCAGGAGCCATTCTGGTGGCTGTCATGGTTTAGTATTCTCCAATTTAGGAGTCCCACTAAAAAAAAAGCAATTCCACTTGCTCCCCCTCCAACTAGAAGCATAAAAAGCAAAGATCACAATTTGAGATAAGAACTCAATTTACTGGAAACAGCAATGAGAAAAGAAAATTAACAATAACAGCAAAAATATTAATAACAAAAGTGTGCAAAGGAGAAAGTTTGGAGCTTGACTTGACCACAGCCATGCCACCCAAAGTGCTCCCTTCAGTTGGGACCAGTGTTACCCCACCACTCTGTCTGCCACACTCGCCCCACTGGAAAAGAAATGCTCTTTTCTGAAGTGAACTGCTCAACTCCCTGCGCTTACCACACAGAGTCAGACAATGTTTCCTTACCGGCTCAACCCTAAGTATCCCATAGCAGACACTCAGATGTCTGGATCCTTAAAATAATTTAATCATGATGCAGCAACAGGATAATAGCTCGAGCTGGTGCCTCTGAGGAGGTACCCTGAAAAAGGAAACCTCGGACTTTTATACCCTCACAGTCTAAGAGCATGACAGTCTCTGCTCTTCGTTCACAGGCACTGGCTCCTACTGTGTCTCTAAGTGTCTGTCCCCCTTCCTGGCACCACAGGTCCCTGTGCC
>VYZT01039605.1:0-53701 GCA_013400735.1 Pomatostomus ruficeps
TTGGGTTGGAAGGGACTTTAGAGTCCATCTAGTCCCACCCCCACTGTGGACAGGGACACTTTTCACTATCCCAGGTTTCTCAGAGCTTCCTCCAACCTGACCTTGGACACTTCCAGGGGTAGGGCATCCACAGCTTCTCTGGGCAACCCTCACCACCCTCAAAGGGAAGAATTTCTTTTTCATATCCAATCTAAGCCTACTTCTTGCCAGTTTGAACCCATTCTCCCTTGTCCTGACGCTCCATGCACTTGTAAAAAGTCCCTTTCCATGTTTCTTGTGGGCTCCCTTTAGGTACTGGAAGGCCCCAATTAGGTCATCCCTAAACTTTCTCTTTTCCAGGCAGAATGAAAGGAGAACAGGGACATCACATTGGTAATTTTGATGCATCTAAAATTTCACTTTGCTTCATGTTAGGCTAAAGAGGCTCTTCTAACTGGGAAATTTTCCATCCAGATAAGGCTTCAACTTTTACCCTGAGAAAAATGGGAGAAGGAATTCAAACATGTCTGGAGAAAAAAAAAACAAGGATATGTTAATATCAAATTACTGTTGCATTGCATAATTGATGGAAGTATTCATGGAGATAAACTTCCAGGGGCTGGAACCCTGCTCAGCATACACCAGTTGTCTTTTGTCCTGCGCAAAATGAGTCACCAATGAGAAACCCCATTTGAGGTGCATTTGTGTTTGCAAATCTCAGTGAGGCATTTCATCAGTGCCTGCAGTGCATCCTTTAACTAAGCAGGCAAAGGCTTGCAGCTAATTAATATTTAATTGCAGGTGAATTGTGGGAGGAGTCTGAATAAGCCCAAAAGTCTCCCATGCGGGAGAGATGTGAAGACGTTGTTGCTCTGTAAAAGAAAAGACCTAAGAATTTTTGGCAAGAAAAGTGCTGATGAACCCATGAATCACAGAATCATAAAATCTTAGAATGGTTTGGGTTGGAAGGGACCATAAAGATCATCTTGTTCCAAAGCCCAAATTTTAAATGTTAATGATCCTTCTGGAGGTCCATTCATGGCTGTTCTAGGCTTGGGGATGGCACATCTTGTCCCTTCTCCACTGATTCGGTTGGGCCGTGTTCATTTAATTTTATTTTCAGGGCTGAAAAGCCATAAGATCCCTGCTATGGGCTGGAAGAATTTTTCTCACGCGGATTTCCATCTTGCAGGAGTTCATCTATGTGTGATGAATTCGGCAGAGACAAACCCAGAGAGTGGAGGGGTCTGCTCTGGGATCTGTCTGGGGGTGCAGAGGCTTCAGGTTATTTTCACTTCAAGGCCCCACCACGATTCTCAGCAGAGCAGGTGGTGCTTTTTATTGGATTAGTGCTCTTCCTGTAGCTGCTGTGACTGCACACTGCCAAGAAATCACATCCTACCTGCTTCAGTCTTCCCAGACGTTTCATTTCTGCGCAGAATTTCTGCCTGGCGCTGGTTTTGGGTGCTGCTCTGTGTTGCTAAACAGCTGCTCTGTCCCACAGCTCAGTGGGCCACCCCCTATTCTTGAAAAAAAAACCCTGAATCAGAAGAAGGTGTTTTATTCACCCAGTGTGAAACATGGCTGTCCTCATCCGAGTCTGCAGGGGTCACTTAGAGAGGTCTCTCCGAAAATGTCTGAGCATGGATTGCTCCTTTTCCTCCTCTATTCCTGCAGCAGCAAGGATTCACACCCATTCCCATCACATTTTCTGCCATTCAGTGGGCACTGTGGCTCTGCCTGCGTGAGTCCTGCGGAGCGACGGGGAGGAGGGGAGAGAAGCTGCTGTGTTTTCTGTCAGATGGAGTTTGGTAAATAAGTGTAAATAAGGCTCACAGAGCCGTCCACAAGTTTAAAAGGATCCAGCCAGAAATAGCAAGCTGGCAGGGCGGGCTCTGCTTGACAGCATCACCCTGGCCATCGAGTTTCTGTTTGGTTTTTTTCTTTTCTTTTCGGTGACTGAAGCAAAAGCTGATGGAAGAAAATGTGCGTAAAGGTCCGGGAAGCGACCTGGAAGTGAAAAAGCAAAAGGAAAGGCTCTGAAATGGTTGTATCTCAATCAGGGGCCAGGCAGCTTTCTTTACCCCTGCATTTCCTTTTATCTGTGTGTATGATGCCATTATTTTTGTTTGCAGGAGAGCAGGGAAGCTCCTCTAACTCTCAGATCCATTACGTGCCATGTTTTTCATAAATGAATGACAGAGGACTCTTTTTGTATTGCAGAGAGAGCTCCCAGAAATGGCTTGGTATAAAATCCTCAATCCAAAAACTTTCCACGAAGCTTCCCGGGAGGATGAGAGATCGCTCTGGACATGTGCTGAATCAAGGGGGCTTTGATCCTCGATCCCAGCTGACCCATAACCTGGGCCCATCCCGGTGGGCACGGTGTTATCCAGCAAGCTACAGACAAAGACACCTTTATATGGTGCTTAAAGAATAATGAAGGACATTTCACAGCCTCCTCAGCCCTCTCAATAGGCAGGGATTTCTTTGAAGAGGCCAAATAGTTGTCGGAGTGAGTTTGCATTGAATTACGGAGTGTTTGAAATAGCTGGGACTGGAGAGGTTAACAGATACTCTCATTAAAATTCAGTCCTTTAAACTGAAATATCCTGAAATCTGCTGCACTTCACACCACATGAAAGTGGGTGTAACAGCAATGAAATAAGTTGGAGTTTTCTCTGCTTAAAGTGTCGGGCAATTTGCAATGCAACGTGCAATATTTTGGTGTGAAGACATCAACCGGCCTTTCCCAATGCAAACCGGGCAGAGATTTAAATTTGCACTTGCAGGAGACCTGGTCCCAGGAGTTCACCAGATCTGAGGCAATGCCCAAGAACCACAAGGCTCTTAAGAGTGACAGAAACCATCAGGAAGGGTAAAAAACAAGCTTTGAACATCCCCTTGCAACTCAGTTTCTTGGTTCCTGCCAGCCCCATGTATGTCTATTTATAATTGCAACTTCCCTCAGTTAATCATGTCAAAAATGGCATTTTTACCTCTGGGAACTGTATCTGATGCACCAATCTTTGCGAAATTGTTAATCCCCGATGTGAATCCCCAAGTAAACTGATTACGGTGCCGGCAGCACGAAATAAGCTCAGACCTTCCATTAATCGCGGCGCAAACCACGGCAAATTTTGAGCTGAATTTAGATGTATAAGAACATTCCTGGTACTTCAGGGAATAATATACACACAGCTTCAGACATCATGTGAGTGGGAAGCTGCTGAGCACAGGAGCCATCCACTAGCTGGTGGTAATTCGTGAACCAGAATTTTCTCATTTACTCATATGGAAACAGCTCATGCAGAAGCAGAGGGGCCAGGAAATTGGGATGTGTTAAAAAGAAATGACTCTCAAGGAATGTTTTGCTCGTGGTTGTCTTGTCTTTCCCACCAAAGGCTGCCCGGACAGGTCCTGCTCTCATGGCGCTGCCGATCAGCACCCATCAGGTGCAGGGCTCAGCATTTCCACTTCTTCAAGAAATAAAAATCATTGGAGATGTCAGCTGAACCAACCCGAGTGCAGAAACCCCAGCAACACAAAGGACCATGTGGAGAAGCTGAAATGACTGTTAGACACCTGGAGATTTCAATTTGTTCCAGCCTTGGCCTTCTCCAGTGCACCTTGGCAGGGAGCAAGAGAGTATTTTGTGAGAAAAAAAATAACATGAGCAGATTCATGTTACATCTCACAGGGAAAAAAAACAAACCCAAATAAAAAAAACAGGCAGGTAAAGATGTTTGAGTTTTACATTGTCTTTGTTCCCAAGGTCAAACCCTTCTCATGTGAGGACAAGAAGAGGAGGAACCTCTTCATTTCAAACATGAAGCCAAGTCCAGCTACCTGCAGATCCTCTTCCTGAACGAACATTGTGAGTCCCACCCCTGACTCGGTCTGTGCTGGTGCTGGCACAGATCTGGAGATGTCAGGGCTGCAGAGTTAACTGGGGAGCTCAGAGATTTGATAGGGCAGAAAGAGTCCTGTGATCCCTGGTGATTCACACCTCCAGACCTTGCTGTACTCCTGAAGGGTGCTCAGACCCTGGAGCAAATTGTCCTGAGAAGCTGTGGCTGCCCCATCCCGGGAAGTGTTCAGGTCAGGCTGGATGGGGCTTGGAGCAACCTGGGATAGTGGAAAAGGCCCTGCCCATGGCAGGAGGTTGGGACTCCATGAGCTTTAAGGTCTCTTCAAACCCATTTTCTGATTCTGTGACTCTCTTCTTGGAAGACAAATCATCTGTGTCCTCCCAAACCAAGACATGTCGTAGTCCAGGCAATACCTCCCTCCAAGGGCTTCTCCCAGGTGATGGCACAGGTGGGGCTGCAGGTTCGGTCCTTCCCTGGAAATGGTGAATTTGGAAGTGGGAGCACTGAAGCAGCACAAAGGCATCTGGGTGGAGTCAGCAGCAGCACACAGGCGTTGCTTTCCATCTGTTCGTGTTCCAGGAACCCGCGCTGCATCCTTGAATATCTGTCCCTGCTGGTCCTCATTACACGTTGCTCAATTGCTTTGGAGACAAAATAGCAATTTCTTAATGCTCCATCTCCCCTCCTGCCCCTNCCCCCCCCCTCCCCCTCCCCCCCCCCCCCCCTTTTTTTTTTTTTTTTTTTTTCGGCATGTGTCTGAAATTAAATTCAGATTTTAAATCAGAGGATGATTCCTCACCTTTTTCTAGTGGGCAGCTTCTCCCTGGTTAAACAGATGATTTACCTGTAGCTTCACCTATCAGGGAATGAAAGTCTCCTGCACTGAATGGATGATTTGGGGGTCTTTTTTAGAAGCTGGTGAGCAGTGGAAAAGTCCCCAGCTCCTATGATTTAAAACTCAGTATGCACACCACTTCAGGGAATTTTTACTTTTTCCAAAGGTATTATGGACCGTCCCTGCTCGGTGCTGGGTAAGGACATCACTGTGGTCACTGTGGCCCAGGGAAGTGGCTGAGTCACCATCCCTGGAGGTGTTTAGATCTGTAGATGTGACACTTGGGGTCATGGCTTAGCGGTGAAATTTTCAGTGCTGTTAATTCTTGAAGCTGACGATTTTAAAAGTCTTTTCCAAGCCAAAGGATTATTCAATTTAGCCTTGCTACCAAATCCATTTCCTTTGGAGAAGACTGCATCCAAACTGCACCTCAAGGACCAGAAGTGCAAAATAACCTGAGAGCTCAGTATGGCTGAGAGATTGGTTGGCTGTGTCCCTGATCCAAAAACCCCGAAACATGAGGGAAACCAAAGCAAAGGAAGAGGTAAGAACCAGCAGAAGAATTCTCATCCACTCAGTGCAATGGAAACACTTAGAGAATCACAGAATCGTTAAGGCTGGAAAAGATCTCCCAGATCTCTACCTACCAAATCCAAGTGAATGGGAAATTACCACTGTGAAGAATTCGAAAGCAAGCTCGCTATTCCTGTGAAAAAATAGCTGGATGTGATTCAAAGCACAAGACATTTCCACCATCCTGAGGCAAATACAAACATGCAGCTCTGTGAGGTGAGGGGGGATGTAAATCTGTGTTAATTGTTCTGGTTTTTTACAGTCCAGCTCGGGACCAAAGGGAGCAGTCCCACAAATTCAAGTATAGTTGAGTGTCTTTTGTGAGGACTCCTCCTGGGTTATCTTGGGCAGGTAACTCCAGTTTGCCCTGGGGAAATATCGCCAGTGGATCAGACGCTGTGAAGAGCTTGGCTCTGAGAAATGGAAATGGAAATGCTTCAAACACGTTTGGGACTTCACTCCCCAGGCTGCAAAGTGAGATTGAAAGAGGAGACACAAATAAAGCTTTGCATTAAGCTGTCCCTGCTGCTGCTGGAATCTCCTGCTGGGTCTCTCAGACAGCCTTTGATGAGCCTCGGAGCTCTGCAAAGGTGTTTCTGCAGTGGGCACATCTGGTTCTGTACAATTTCTCTCCTGCCTTCAGGGGTTGGTGCTTGTTTTTATGATCTTTGCTGTCTTCTCCCATTTCCTCTCTGTCTAATATAGAAGAGGCACCCTTCTAAATATCTTTAAGAAGAGATCAAGCAGAACATGGACATTTTTGCAATAGGATTTTCCTCCTCCAGAGGCAGCTTTGTGTTATAAGTTAAACCCTATGCAGAAGCTGTGCTGGAGAAATGGAAAATCACCTCCAGATAAACCCTTATTTATACTGTGGATACATCTGAGCCTCCTTCTCATCCAATCCGTGCTCATCCTCTGAACCAGTTAAACTCCCTTTTCTCAGGGTGTGGGTGCAGGAGCTGAGATGAATCAGGACCAGTTCTGGATGTTGCTGCTGGCCCATGTTGGATGGAAAAAGCTGTGCAGTTCCAGTGTGAGGTCCTACAAAATGTCTGTGGTGGTTGTCCGTGCTTCTCTCTCTGTCTGAGATCCTCACTGGGGTGTTGACTGGGTGCTACTCCACTCAGCAATTTTGGGAAACAAGGAATTTCGAGGGAGATCGGAAGGAAGAAAATAAGCAGAGGGTTTATTAGTGCATACAAAAAAAAAAAAAAAAGAGTGAGGCCAGGAGAGCCCTTGTCAGCTGGAAGTGGCTTTCCTGGACATCTCTCTGCATCGATTCTTCTCAGCATTCAACTTCATTGGCCTCTCAATATCTGCATAAAGTTTAGTGTTACGTGAAACAACATTCAATACCCAGAAAACGAAAGCAAAAATCAACCCAAAGCAACCCCTCAGCACTGAGGGACGTAATCAAATCAGACACTTCTGTCCCTTTGTCTCAGAGAATATTTTGAAACAAACCCCGCTTGTATAAACACCGCCAAAGTTTCCAAATCTGTAATGGAAGGGAAACTGATACCAATTATGTGTTTAGCAATCCTCTCAAAAGATAACAACACCAGTCTTAATGACGTCAGGCCTATCTGCTGCAGCGAAAAGACATTAAAAAGCCATCACAAACAAAAGCAGATCTCTACCTAATGCTCTGCTCACTGGGAGGGAGGAAGGCAGATTATCGTGATTCAGGGGTTTGCTGCGAGCAGGGTGAGGAAAGATAAACTGGAGATGGGTTTGCCACAAATATTTTGGTTAAAACACCGGTGCTGTGCGAATCCTGGCTCTCATGAAATGCATTTGTCAGCTCAAAACTTGGTGAAGAATTACAGGCGGAGGAAAATCTCTCACAACTCTCAGGGCTTGGTCCTTCCCAGACTTTTATTTCTGGTTCTGAATTTGCAGTGTAGGGATAATTAGCAAAATCTGCACTGTTCTGCTGCTTCTCCCTCGCTGTGAAAATCAATGTTTCCAGCCCGAGGATAAGGAATAGCACATGCCACATATGCTTAGGCAGGATCTGTGTGCTCTTTAGCTCCTCTAATGAGAAGCAGGATGGATCCAGAGTCGGATTGAAGAGGATCCAAAGCCGGCGAGTGTAAACAAGGAGCGTCAAACACACAGGAATAATAATCATGTAATTCCTCCCCCCCCCAAAAAAAATCACAGCAAGTGGAGTGTTTATTCACAAAAGCAAAAATATTTGTAAATCAATTTTTAATGAAACGAGCAATGTCAGTATTAGGAAAAGAGTCTTTTATATTTGCATGATTGAATAAATATATCAGCACGTATAGTGAGCCAGGAGAGTTATTGAGTCTCAGCTTTATGAGAAATTCAGTAGTTCTGATCTTTTTTTTCATTGCAATCTGTAACATAATGCTATATTTTGATTTTTGCCTCCTGTGCATTTAAAAAAGCATCACATTTTTTGGTCAATGAGAATATATCACTGAAGCTATTCCAACATTTATTTTTGTTTGACTTCTAGTATTTCATTTTTACTAGATAAAGCTGTAGAATATGGAATTATAATAAGAAAGTGAATATAAAATTAAATGCAAAGATAAATGCAGAATAAAAGAGAACATAATAAATAAGCTTCTAACATAAAATGAATCAGAATAAACAATGTATCCTAAATTTATATTTCAAATGGAATAACTCTATGAAGTAAATCCTGAAATATATTATATAAAAGCTGGTTTTAAGCAACGTCAAAACGAAATCAACGCATTGCTCAGGAAGGTTGAGATTTTGACGACTTCGCAAATCATGACGGAAAATGTTTTGCCAAAACCCTGCAGAACCAAGCTAATATATTTTGAAAAGCATATGCTGAGACGCGGTTTCGGGTGACATGCTTGGGCCGAACGGATAACAAGACTATTTCCAGCTAATTTCAGATGGGAAAGCAGATGGGGCTGTTTCTTGTTGTTAGACTTCTGTGGTCACAGTCTCTCAAGGGCTCAACTTAAACATCTGAGTCCTTGTGAATATTATTATTATTATTATCGTGACTGAAAATAATGGGGCCAGGTCTGCGTTCTTAACTTATATCCCACTGTGAAAAGCGCAGGACGGTTTTATCGGTGCCTGAGACCTCTGTAACCCATCAGAACTTGCGATGCCACAGGTGAGGTGCATGTCAGCTGCATCCAGAGCTGGGGATTGCTTGGGAATTCATGGAAGTTTTGCACTCTGGGAGTTCCCAGGGTGTCCCAGGGATCTGAGCAGGGCTGACAGAAGTGGCCCTACAATAGACCTGCTCTCCTCTGGACCATCATCAGTGTTTGAAGGGGTTGAAATATCCACGTTAAGGTGATAAAATCCCATATGATGTGTTTGGGATGTCTGTCTCCATGAGTGAGAGGTCAAGGCTCCGCATGGAGCCAACAGGGATTCATTCTGTGGAGTTCACCAGTGACCTGAGCTGTTATAGGCGGCTGTAGGAACAATTTGTCTCCAGACTCCAAGTCCTGCATGGGGAACATGAGGTGACTCCCTCACATTGCAACATTGAGTGGCTTGGGTTGGGAGGGACCTTCAAAAATCACCTCATCCAACCCCCATGATACAGGCAGGGACATCTCCCACTGCCCCAGGTTGCTCCAAACCCCATCCAGCCTGGCCTTGGACACTTCCAGGGATGGAACAACTTCTCTGGGCAACCTGTGCCAGGGCCTCACCACCTTTAGGGTTACGAATTTATTTCTAATAATTGATAATCTAAACCTGCTCTCCTTCAGTAGAAGCCATTCCCTTTGTCACATTCCTGCATACCCAAGTCCCTCTCCAGCTCTTTTGGAGCCCCTCAGGCACTGGAAAGGGCTCTAAGTTCTCCCTGGAACCTTCTCTTCTCCAGGCTGAACAATCCCAACCCTCTCTGCCTGTCCCCGTGTTAGAGGTGCTCCATCCCTCTGATCATCTTTGTGACCTCATCTGGACTCACTCCAACAGCTCCACGTCCTTCTTATTTTGGAATGCAGCACTCCAGGCATGGTAGAAAGGCAGAATCCCCTCCCTCACCCTGCTGCCCACATTGCTTTTGATGCAGCCCAGGATGTCTTGACTGCAAGCTCACATTGCCCCCTCATTGTCTAATTTTTCATCCAAAAGTGTCCCCCCACAAGCCCTTCTTTCCAGGGCTGCTCCATTTTTTGTGTTGCTACTGAGGATTGCCCTGACCTGGGCATGGGACTTTGCATCTGGCCTTGTTGTATTTCCTGAGGTTCGCCGTGGACCTCAGGTGCTGCTGACACCTCTGTTCAGGCTGACAGCTTTCACCCCGAGGTTTTCTGGAATGTTCAGATGCTTATCAGGATCTGGGACCTCAGAGAGCTCCACCAAGAGTGATTCCAGAGCAGATAGCACATGACGTCTTGTCGGGGTGGCTTCTTCCATATTGTTACAAAATATACTAAGTTTAAAATTTTTTTAACTTCAGTCTGTCTTCACAATCACAGAATGAACTGGGTGGAGGCCTGATGAATTTAACATCTCAACAGACTGGGAGCAGCACAGGAGATACACAAGCGATAACAACCATCAAGAGCCATCAAGGGTTGTTAACAAACCATCAACACAAGACAATACCCCTGGCAGAGTGGGAGCCACCAATTCCAGGAAAAGACAGATCAGAGAACCAAGCAATCAAGACCAAATTAGCATCAGAAGCAAAGAAGCTCTGTAACCAATAGGAAACCAAATACTCAGAACTCCTGCAATTTAGAACCAATGAACATTGAACCAGTGTATCTCTATGGGGTTTTACTGTATAAAGTTTGGGAAAAATCGGGTAAAACTCATGTGTCATGGAATGATTTTCTCTGCACACCTGGGCTATGTGTGGATGAAATTATTTCTGTGGCACATCCTGGCCAGAACACCATCCTGGCCAGAAATAAAGTAATGCCTGGATTCTCTAACACTAAAAATGCTGTTGGAGAGTTTATTTTTCCCGCAGTTTTCAGTGACAATATGACACCACAAAAAATTCTAGCACTGGGTGATTAGAACCAATGGCCACCTGGAAGATTTCAAGTTTTGAATGCTGCTTTTGTTTGAATCCCTCCTTTCACCTGCGTAGTGCTGAGAGGATCCTTCAGCTGGAGTGGGCTGCACATTCCACTGCCTGCAGTTGCAGGACCACACCATGCAGTCCCACTGGAAGTTTAACTGATTCCAAACCATTTAACTGCACTCCAGGATGGAGTGACAGGTAGCCAAACCACTGGATACGTTTCAGAGATGGTTTTTTACCTTGATTTTCATTTTTAACATGATCACACTGCGACTGTCCATCTGTCTTAGCTGACTGTCAGTCTTGCTTCCCCCTCCCTGAACTGTTTCTGTCTGCTTGCCAGTTTCAATGAGACTGAAAGAATTACTCAAATTCCCAAGGATTTGTTCCTAGAAATGAACAGAAGACTTCATCTATGGGCCTTTGGAAGGCGGAGTTTCAGCATGAAAGCCAGAACTACCCATTCCTCTTGCCCTGGTGGCACATCAGTCGCTGTGTGTCTGTGCTGAGGGCACTGCTGCTTCTTCTGCTTCCTGCTAAACCGGTCATGAGGGTACCTGAGAGGGACTGGAGACAGCGTGGGTGGGAGTTCAGGGGTTCTCAGGAAGAACTGGAGGGATTTGGGGAGCTTGAGGGTCGTGGAGGCCTGGAGATGCAGGGATCTGCAAAGCTGATGCGTTGCCAGGCTTGGGACTTGGGAAGGTCCTCCGTGTATCTCAGCAGGAGGAGATGGTTCTGTACATGAGAGGAGAGCTGGGGATGTTGTGGCAGGATTGTTTACAAAATATTGTGCACACAATTCTGTGGAAAATCTGTCTTCTTTTAATTCTGCTGCTTACAAATCCTTGGGTGGCTGATGAGAAGAACATTCATTGTTCCCTTCTCAGAACTGAACCCTGGACTGACTGTGGCATCCTGCCCCACGGGGCTGTCCATGCTGATCATCCTTTGGTGTTCATTTGTGCAGCTAATGGAAGCATTTTCCTAATCAATGCTGGTAGATTCCTCATTAATTAACATTGATGAGTTGGAGAAAGAATTGAATGGGCCACTGGTAACATTTCCCCCATGGCTGAGTGAGGAGGAAAAGGCAGAACTGCAAACCAGAAATCGTCATCGAGGGCACACAATTAAAACCTTCAGTTGGACCCCTGCCTCCATCCAGAAAAGAGGAAAAACACTCCAGGGTCATCACGTGAAAATGGTAAAGATACATTCTGAAACCAGGAATGCTGAGAAAAAATAGGAATTATAAGGTTGAGTGAATCTGTATAACTTTATTCCTGACGTGCACTGGCACCAAAATCTCTGCTGGGTAATTGGTGCTGGGATATACCCCTGGCTCTGGAACATGGACACCCTCAGACATCAAGATCCAGGTGGCTTCAGCAGGCTCCAGTGGGCTGCCCACGTACAAAATGCTTTAAAGCAGAAATAAATCCTGCCCAGAATTCTCTTTCTGACAGGAAAACTTCATGTCAGTACATCCCAATCTCTCCATAGAGCAGGGCTGGTAAAATAACGCTGATTTTCCCTGTTGGCTTCACAAAGAGGAGATCTGGCAACGTGTCATGGACAGAATAGATCTGTTCAAATGAAACCACCCTGACAAACAGCATCCTCCTTAAAATTTAAATTAACTGTTTTTCCCCGCCTAATAACTCCAGTCACAGAGCCAAATTCTTATCTGTGCTTCCCCTTTGTTTCTTTTGTTTATTTAATCTGATTTAATTTAATCAACCATTTGTTTTTGGAGCTGTGTGTATGAATCTGTTAAAGCACTGAGTGCTATTTTGGAAATAGAGATTTGCTGTCCTTTTTTTGTCTCTTTTCCCTTCTGTTTTGCACTCCTCCTAATGAGGTGCAAGGTTGACAGCTGAGAAGATCCTTTTTCATGTGTCTTTTAAGCAGACAGTCCAGTCGACTCGGATAAAGACTGTACAAAAATTAATTAAGGGTTTCAGGATTTGCCCTGATGAGAAGCGAGGCTCATCCAGTGACCTAAGGCATTGTATTCCCCACGGAAAAAAAAAGATTGTAGGAAGGAAGGGTTCATGTCCTATGGCCAGAGTTGAGCTGCCTTTCCCGGGAGTCAGAATTTCTCTCTAGATTTTCATGGCTACAGCACCACTGAAAACAGCGATGATAGAGACAGCTCTGCCTGAGCACTGTGAGCAAAATCACAAAATCATCAAAGACAGAATGGTTTGGCTTGGAAAAGACCTTAAAGATCATCTTACTCCAACCCTCTGCCATGGGCCTGGATAACTTCCAGCCTCCTCAGAGCCCCATCCAGACTGGCCTCGAGCACTTCCTGGGATGAGGAGTCCACAACATCTCTGGGAACCTGTGCCAGGGCCTCACCAGGATCAAAGGCTGTTATTCCAAATGGTGATGAGTGAAAGCTGGGAAGGGCTGATGAGGAGATTCCAGGGAAAGAAACAAGGCTGAAAGAAGGACAGCCATGGGCAGGCAGCTGAAGGGACAGCCCTGAATTATCAGGCTTGTCCCTGCTCATTGGAGGGGTGGGAGACGTGGGGATAAAAAACACTGCTGCGTGGAGGGGCTGAAAGGGAGGATCTTTGGCCAAGCTGTTGGATTCTCCCTCAGCAGTGTTCACTGGGGCTTTTCGTAGTTCTGGCACAGGGGGAAAAGTGTGTTCAGGGATGATCCCAGTGCCTGATCATTCCTGCTGTCCATCCCACTCTCCTGCAGGCAAGACAGGAGGGCACAGCTGTGCCTGCAGAGAGGGATCCCAGCAGCAGCAGCAGGGAAGGGGACAATGTTTAGAAAGGCTCTGCTGAGCACCCAGAGCTGTCCCCAGAGCTGTCCCCTGCTCTGCACCTCCATTTGGGGTTCAGGGTGGCCGCAGTGCAGAGCAGGACGGTGCTGGAAGAGTTTTACCCCAGCCAGGCTGCTGGGTAACACAAGGTGAGAATCAGCACGAGGAGCCTCTTATTCAATATAGGACTTGACAGGTCTGAGAACCCTCAGTGCTCCCCAGCCACAGCCCAACCAGGCCCTGTCAGCCGGGCCAAAGTGAAAAATGAGGCGGGTTCGGCTGGGTATCAGTGAAACAAATGGGGCTTATCAGAAACTCAAAGGTCACAGCTTGTCACTTAGCAAAATTAGGTGGGAATAACTTGTGAGCACCACAACAGAAGCTGAGATACAAAAGAAATAATTTGCAGTGTTGTCTGCAGTGTTTTCCTTGTCTAAGCTTGGGACAATTATCTTCATCGCTCTTTTAAATTTGGGGGGGGCATCTAAACACAATACCCTAAAGGGTTGGTACAAGTGATGGCTTTATTATAACCATTAATTAACATTTTCATCTCTTTTTAACAATTCTAAAAAAACAACTGATTTAAACCATCTACAAACATCCTTTTCATAGTAGCATTTATTGCAATTTAATCATCCCAGAGCTCTCAGACCCCGCGTTGTGTTTCTGCCAAGTGCGCTGAGTGACACAGCAAAAGCTCGGCAGGAATTTGCTCTGTGTGCATTTTTCTTCACCTTCCCACAGAAGTTATCAGGCAGTGGAGCTGGACACAGTCCCCCTGCAGCGACCCCATTACCCTTCCCCATTCTGGCTGGTAAGAAAGGAGGAGAGGAGCCTTGGGGATAAGAGGGAAGAGGTGTAAGGGGCAAAGCAGCTTTGTGACAGAGGCTTCTTTCTGCTCTTTCATTTCCCCACTCCCTGCCTGACTCTCCTGTGGGGCAACCTCAAAAGAGATGAGAAGTTCCTGCTCTATTTTCAAAGCTTTTCACTTCAAGGTCTCTCAGGCTGCAGCAGCTGTTGGTCATCCCCCGGCCTTTGAGTCAGGACAAGGACATGGGGAACAGCGAATAAATAGGGATGGAATCGCAAGCACCGGCTGGGGAGCTCTGGAGAAGAACAATCCAGGAGGGGAATGTGACCTGGAAGGACAGACCGTGGGGTTTAAGGTGAAGCAGACAGAGAGAGAAAAGTTTAAGTTTAAGGATTTACTTAAAGGTTTGAGGAGACCAGGTGAGATGGGGTAAATGGAGGGGAAAGAGGAGAAAACGTGTTGGACAAGTGGAGTGATGGGAGAGGGACTTTTATGAACTTTTCTGTCCCCAGGGGATCTCACTGCCTACCCCCATATATCCTGATTTTTCCCTTGAAAATCCCGTGGCTCATTCTGGAAGGTTATTCCTCGAGGGAAGGGTCTTGCAGTGTGTAATTTTCTTGTTTTTTGCTGTTTTGTTTGAGCTTAATCTACATGGATACTGTCCTTGGGGGAAAAAAAAAAAAAATAAAGATGAGGGGAACAGGAGCTCTAAGCAAAATAAATCCTGGACCACGAATGAGACACAAAGGAAGGTGGAGTCCACATAACTTCTGGATTTCTCAAGGCTGTGTGTCCCTCTACCTGTTTGTAAGGGATAGAAATCCCTGGAAAACTCCTGAAGCTGTGGCTGCCCCAGCCCTGGAAGTGTCCAAGGCCAGGCTGGATGGGACTTGGAACAATCTGGGATGGTGGAAGGTGTCCCTGCCCATGGCAGAAGGTGGGACTGGATGGTCTTTAAGGCCCTTCCAACCCAAACATCCTTTGTATCTCTGATTCTCTTCCAGGTTAGACCAAACCCAGCTTTTAGCAGAAAGCCAAAATCACCTTTAAAGGTGCAACAACATTTCCATCTTGGTATTATTAATTACAGCACAGACGTGTTCAGGTGGTCCCCAGTGACCAGTCAAAAAGGCACTTGACAAAAATCGCTTGTAATATGTGTTCATTTTAGTTAATGAGGCCCAGCTCTGATTAAATGCATGGAGAGGAAAGCTCTGTTAATAATGAATTCGTTCCTTATCATATGAGAAAAGTAAGAATTTATAACACCCGCTCACTATTTTTGGAGGATTTAAAAAAAGTCGCAACACTTGAAATGGTCCCAAGTCCTGTTTCAGGAATGTGAATGAAGTATTTCATTTTCCTAAAGCAGGAACATGCAGTACTTAGCATTTCCAATCGGAGTTTATTTTAGTCTAATTTATTTTCAACAGCTTTCCCCTCATCTTGAGTGCTCTGAGAAGAGTTAAAGATAATACATTCCCATTAGAGACAAGGGATAAAACAACATCAGCAAAAAAAAAAGAGATGTGTACATTGAATCAGTCCTGTCAGTGAGCTGAGATTTCAGCCAGAGGAGTAAGAGCAGGAGGGCTGGAAACTCCAGGTGTGTGAGGTGCGTTCTCCTCAGCAGAGAGATGTGATGGGCACGTGGTGGAAATTAAATTTATATTTCGGTGTCACCATGCAGAAATTGAAGCTCCTGTCACAAGTTAAGGGTTTAACAGCTCCAGACAAATCTTTGGTATTTGGGGCAGCACCTTTTTTATTTGTGTCTGATTAAAAGGAAAACAAAATAGAGAAAGAAAATATGTTTGCTATGGTTTTTGTTTCATGGTTGTTTTTTTTTTTAATCAGAGATGAGTTAGAAATTTTCACATAACAATTATCTGTAAGGAACAGATTAGATGCAGATAAACTTTGGCTAAAAAGGATGTTGGGGGCTGTTGGTCACAATCCCATTTGAGACCTCCTGATAACTCGTAGCTCCCCTGGTTTTAGGTGTCTCTTCTTTAGTGCAGGAGCTGGAGCTGATATTCAGATTCAGTCTCGGCCTTTCTCTGTGTTCTTCTCTCTTTGTCTGGCCCTGTCTGTTATTTTTTTTTCCTTAGCAGCTGTTTTTCTGGAAATACTTAAAAACCTTCGACAGCATCCTTCTTTGGTTATTTGCTGCTGCTCCTGGAGGACTGCTCCCACTCCGCGGCTGATTATGATGAATGTTCCTGGTGTAACTAATTTACCTGTTATGTCTGCAAATTGTCAGCTCCTATCAGCTTGAAACCCACCGGTTTGGCCTACTTGTTGGAAATATTTTGTGCTCCTGTGTTTTGCTTTTATAACTCTTGCAGGATTGCCTGGGAAGCCCGGCAGATGTTGGCGGTGAGAATCACAGAACGGTTTGGGTTGGAAGGGACATTAAAGATCACCCAGTTCCGTCCCCCTGCCAAAATCAGGGACACCTTCCCTGTCCAGGAGAAAACCTCACAGTTGCGCGTCCTCGAATATTCTAAGATTTTGCTTCTGACACAAACATTTACATGCAAACTCTTTGACCCCTCACTATTCCCTTATGTTGGCTGATATTTTTTTGTCCTTTATTTCTTTACATTTTGGAATTTTTTTTCTGCTTGCTCTTCCTGCTTTGCCATTCGACTGAGCTCAGCAGCGATGACTGTTCCAACACAAAACCCCTCTCCATAAATTACGTTTTTTTAAAGACTCGCTCTCCAAAACTCCTCGGCAAGGACCAAAGGCTGCTTACTCACAGTGCTTGTTGGGGATGTTTGAATAGATGCAGCAGCTCCTCGCTCTTTAAAGGCTCTGCAAGCGAAGCAAAGAACACGCAGTCCGGGGTTAATGGTGGGATAACAACTTCTGCGTTGCCTTAATATGATTAATAGTCAGGGACAAGGATTTGTCAAGGCAGTAGGAATAAATCAAGGTTAAGGACTGTGGAACAGCTTTTAGAATGAGTTGTTTGAGCTCATTTCTGCTTCTCCTGCCCTGTCCTGGGTGTTTCACGCTGTTCTGCACAAAGAAGACGATGACAGAACATAATCCGATGAGCTGGCCTTGATTTGGGTCATTTCAGGTTGCTAAAAACAGAGGTAACTGGACATCCTCATATGGATTGAAGGCTTCCCACCGATGTAAACATTTCTGCCTAAACAAAATCAGTTCCCTGCATCCCTCTGTGGAGTGAGGTACCCCTTCCATGGACTGCAGGGGGAGATAAGGACAGCCAGGCTCCAAACCTCGAATTGAAATGAACGTTCTCAGATTTCACCAGAGTTTTCTTTGCAAAGTGACTCACGACAGAGAATAGAAGTTCTTAAATCATCGCTGTCTGAAAGGCATGGTATGGAAATGCATTTTGAGGCTGTGAAAGCTCCGGTGAACCTTTCCATCTCACAGGAATGGGAGATATTCTAGGCAGGGATTCAGGGTGTTTCCTAGGGAGCTGTTCATGGAATCCTTGAATCACAGAGTTGTGGAATTACGGAATGACAGAATTGTTCAGGTTGGAAAAGTTCTCTAATATCAAGTCCAACCATTAACCCAGCACTGCCAAGCCACCACTAAACCACATCCCCTTCTGCTCCTCTTTTAAATCCCCCCAGGGATGGGGACTCCACCACTTCCTTGGGCAGTTCTAGAGCTTTTCCTGGAAAAGTCTGGTTTTTGCCTAGATTAGCAACATCCAGTGCAGCTTCCCTGGAAGAAATGTTCAACAAGAAGTAAATCCAAGGTGGACAGGAAAGCTCATCCAAATATATTTTTGTTTCTGCAGTCATGAACTGCTGTTCCTCATTGGCCTGGCAAATATTGGTGTGCTGGAGTTAAATCGGATCAAAATTCTGTATCAGAGACCTGGATTAGAAACTGAGCTCAGCACAGAGACCTTTGTCCACTCTGCTGGATTCACTGGGGACAAAACACCTCTGCAAGCCACATCCTGCTAACAGGGTAACCTCTTCTAGCAGCGTTTTTAGGAACCTTCCAGTCCGTCCTTTGGGGTTGGATCTGGGCTTTATGGACATCTTGGAACCTGGCACTGCTGGATATGTCCCAAGCCTGGTTGAGGTCACACACCACTAATCCAACCCCTGTGCTTCAGTGGCACTGCTGTTACATCCACCACTGCTTTTTGAAAGGTAAGAGTGAGGTGAACCCTGGTTGAGTGGAGCCTGATTGTAGCAGAACTCCCAAATTTAAACCTCTTACTCCCCAAATCTCTCAGGCTGTGAGCTGGTCTGTGCTCACTTTAACCCCGGGAGGGCTCCCAGTGCTCTCTGCAGGCCCTTTGGAGGATTTGGAGGAGCTCTCTCCTCCTTTGGAGGATTCCTGCCTTCCTGCGCAGCAAAGCCGGGGTGGCTGAGCCATGCCAAGGATTCCAGCCGGGTTTGTCCGTCACAGGGACCACCCCGACGCTGCGCTAACAAGGCCTCTCTTTTCCTGCCATGCTGAATCTCCCTCAAAGCCATGCACAGCAAATGCCTCATTCCTACCCCACCTCCCTCTCTCCACCCCCTTGGTAACCATCAAAGTGCTGTTTTGGTCTCCAATCAGCAATTCTTGTTTTGGGCAAGAATAAACAATCCAGCAAGGGGCTTAAATGCTTAAGTGCTCCAAACCCCTCTACTTAGCACAAGATGTTTGTGTGTCCTTTATTATTCCTGACTCCTTTTTCCCTCGTTTTGGTCCTCCCCCATCGCTTTTCCGCCCAGGCAGCTTGGTCCCTTTTGTACACAACATCCTTTCCCTTTCACAAATCCAGAAAGACCCAGTGGGAAGGCGGACACAGGAAATGCTGCAAGCAAGGAAAATGCCTCCCTGCCCTGTGATGTTGAGCTGCCGGGGAGGGGAGTTCATTTTATTTATTTTTGTTTTATAGTATGTGTGGCGTGATTTCTGCTTCTTCCCTTTTCTTTTTAAAGCTCTCTTTTCCACGTTTCCTTTCGTGTTGGTTTGAAAACAACAGACAACAAAACCTGCAAGCAGAGCTTTGTCTTCCCCCCACTTCCCAACGTTTCCTTTCCATTCACAAGCATCACTCACAAATGTTTGAGGAGGAAGGGGAAGGATTTCATTGTGTTTTGTTTCCTACATTCACATGATGCCCACTGAGCTCCATGCAGAGAGCACTTAACCAGTCCTGCTGTGGCTGAAATCAGAATCACAGCGTGACCTGGGCTGGAAGGGACCTTAAAGCCCATCCTGTTCCAACGTCCTGCCATGGGCAGGGACACTTTCCACTACCCCAGGTTGCTCAAAACCTTGTCCAACGTGGCCTTGGACACTTTCAGGGATGGGACAGCCACAGCTTCTCTGGGCACCCTGTGCCAGGGCCTCCCCACCCTCACAGGGAAGGATTTGTTCTAAAACACACCATAAATCAGTTCAGGTGTTGCCTCTGAAAGGTTTTGAGGCTTCCCAGATGTGCTCATTAGCACTGGAGTGTTATCCCTGCGTGATCCATGTATTGATGCCCAGGATCAACTTTTCTAACCAGGGTTTCTGTTTAGGAAGGGCTGTGCCATAAACTCATTGTTGCTCCCTTTGAGGATGGTGCAGAGAGACAGAGTCTGGTGTGAGGACCAGCAAGAGAAAAGCCACTTTTTCTATGGAGAAAACTTAAAAAAAAGCTTCAGGCAACACCTCCTTAGGGATTTTCCTCAGGCCCAGCTGTGTGAAGGACAAGCCTTGGTCCAAAATCCTGACCAGCCATGTCACCCCAAGGGGTCTGAGCAGCGGCCTGCCCTTCTGGCAAGGTTAGATCCCAAACCTCCAGGCTGGCAGCATCTCTCAGGCTGGTAAGAATCAGAGTCAAAGCATTTCTGTCCATCTCAGAACTGTGTTTCAAATTAAAAAAAATAAAATAATGCCAACACCCCATCTCCCTGTCCCAGCTGCTGCCCCTATCACAGCACTTCAGGCCTCACATCTCAGTTTTGATCTCTCGCGTTGGCTTTGTTTTCTCCTTCCCCGGTCCTGCATTGTCCTGCACCTCTCCCCCGACTCCCTTGGCAGAGGCTGCGATAACCATCGCCTAGGTAACAGCATCCTGCCTGGTGTGTGCGCCTGCCTGCGCTGCCTGTGGGGGCGTGTGCTGTGCCTGCGTCCCGGTGGGATAAGAAGTGGAGGGTCGAGTGCTCTGTGTGGGAGAGGAACCTCTTACGCCCATTCTGGCACCAGCAGAGGCAAGAAGGTCAGCTCCTTGCGTCCCTCTGAAGGGCTTGGAGCTGCTGCTAAAAAGATTTATTGAATTCTTGGTGAGAGGGCTGGGAAGGGAGAGGCTTGGAGGACTTTTTGTCGCCATGCTCAGCCAGGATATCCTTATAAAATGTTAGTTATGCACGGCTAAAGCTTTGATTATTCACGGGCCAGCTGGTGGGGAAGCTGATTGACACTTCAACCCTACCCTGGGCTTTCCCTGGAGCGAGCTGAAAATCCAGCAGAAAAAAAATGAAACACCACAAGATCCACCTATCAACAAAGATCAAGAGAAGGACGACCAGCAATCCAGCAAATCTAAGGAACGTTTTTCTGCTGCATTAAGGGTTAATCCAGACCCAGAAAATGTCAAAAAGCCCATGAGTCTCACAAAACTTTTAATTTACGTAAGTTTGGATTTATTTCCACTAATGTGAGGACTGGAAACCAGGTAAAAAACTGCGAGTAGAAGGTCAGGCATACCACAGAGGATGGAATAAAAACAGGACCCGTAAAGGTTTTAATTATCTTAGTTATAAAGTCAGTTCTTAACATATTCATGACTTCTTTTTTAAAGAAGCACCAAGGGTTGAACCAATGAGCAAAGAAAAGTAGATGGGATGGCTCAGAATTGAGAACTGGTGGCAGAAAAGACTGAAACGATGCTGGGTGCGAGGAGATACAGAGGAATAAATTCAAATGTGTCAACGTAATGTAAAAGAGAGTCTAAGAAGCAATTCCTGCTGAAAGAGATCTGTAAAAGACCCAAGTTCTGAGGTCCCACAACTCAGAACTTGGGTCAGGGAAAAGGAGAAGGGAGGGTAGTGATGTTTTCCTGCCACCTTTCCATGGACCTGCTGCTCTCAGGGTTCCTTGGAAAGCTCTCAGTCTGTGGGGTCACATTGCCTGACACTCATCACGTTATTGGAGAAGGTCACAGAATCACGGAACGGTTTGGGTTGGAAGGGACCTTAAAGATAATTTTGTTCCAACCTCCTGCTATGGGCAGGGACAACTTCCACTATCCCAAGTTTCTCTAAGCCCTGTCCAACCTGGCCTTGGACACTTCCAGAGATGGAGCAGCCACAGCTTCTCTGGGCAACCTGTGCCAGGGCCTCCTCACCCTCACAGCCAAGAATTTCTTCCTAATATCTAAACTAAACCTACATTTTTTTCAGTTTAAAGTCATTCCCCCTTGTCCTGTCACTCCATATCCTTGTAAAATCTCTCTCCAGAAATTTTTACAAGCTCCCTTCAGGTTCTGGAAGGCCACTGAACCCTTCTCTTTTCCAGGCGGAACAATCCCAAATCTCTCTCTCTTCACCGCAGAGCTGCTCCATCCCTCTGATCATCCTGGTGCCTCCTCTGGACTCTCTCCAGCAGCTCCAGGTCCTTCCTCTGCTGGATCTCAGGGCTGGAGCAGCTCTGCAGGTGGGGTCTCACCTGAGTGGAGGAGAGGGGCACAATCCCCTCCCTTGAACTGCTGGGAGGTCAATTCCCAGAGTTTGTGAGGGAACGCAGAGTGGATCCCCACAACCCCATGCTGGACAGCACACGGCTGCAGGGCCAGGAGGTTGTTCTGCTGCAGCAAAGCTGTGAGCTGGGAGAAGCACTCGACCAGAAAGTGGAGGTAAATCCATGACTCCAAAAAAACCCCGTTTTTCTCCCGTGTTGCTGTTCCTTTCTGAGCAGCTCGGTACCACACCAGGAAAACGCCTGACCTGTGACTCCCCAAAGAAAAGCACAGCTCTGCTAATCAAATCTGGCTGTTGGCATGAAGGGAACTGTTCTGCTGCCAGCCAGGGTCTCCCCTCTGCTAAAAATAACTTTTCATAGCAGAGAAAGGATTTGCAATATTGACATGGGGATATTGGCCTCTGGTGAGAACTCCTGTGCAGTATAAACCATGGATCTGGCACAGGAGAGCCTGGGAAGCTCCCATCTCAGCTTGGGAAGATGAAAGCAGAGCCTGGAGAGCAAAGTGTTCAAGCCATCATCCAGCAAACCAGAAACACCAACACTTGTGGAAAATAGCCAGGAAAACAAGACCCAAGAGCAAACCAGCTGAGTTCTGGACTCTAAACCACATCTCCCAGCACAAAACCATCTCTTTTCGTCTCCCTTTGCCATGTGGTTGCCCCATCTTCCCCCACTCCCTCTTTTTGAAGGGTTCCTCTTTGCTTTGACTTTTCTCCAATGTTTTTAATTCCATTTTCTCCTCTGTGCTTCCCAGCCAAACGTCAGAGGTGGAAGGAACAGTACCAGTCACCAGCAAACTCCGCTGAAATGATTTCCCAGTGCAAGCTGAAATTAAATAACTCAGTGTAGTGTGTACATCAATCCTGGGGAGTTATTCCCAGCTCAGTATTGATTGGATATGAAAGGAAAAACCCTTGGAAATGAACACAGAGCTACCAACACTTTCCCAAACTTTTAAGCTCCTTTGTGGTGTTCCCTTCCTTCTTTCCTTAGGGGTTTTTCCCCCCTGTTTTGTTTTGTTTTTTTCTTTTTGTTTCTTTTCCTTTTGGAGTGAACCAACTGCGAGCTTTCCCCAATCACGCCCGTGCCAGTCAAGTCTGATTCAGAAGCAAGGGAAGCAAACAAGGCCTCAGGGTGGAAATCAAACACTGGAGTCCTCTGTGTGGGGAGAAAGGAAAAGGCTTCACCGTGTGCTCACGTCATTGGAAAGAGCAAGAAAATTCCTTGGAATTGGTGGTTTCTTTCCTTTCCCTCTCATTGAGTTTTTCTTTGTGTTGGACGGAAGTCCTGTGGTTTGCAGTTTGTCTGCTGTTAGATTCCTCCTTTGAGGGCTTAAACTCCTGAATAATAATGTTCTGGGGATTCTGTTGTTTTCTGGACTGTAGGAGGACTGAAAACGAGAGGAAGTTTATTACAATGCGCAATTACCAATTATCATTCAGGATTCTTATTAATCTGGAAGCATTTGGGAGCTGCAAACACACACAAAAACCTCGCAGGGGCAAGAGGTGCTTTTACCACTCAGGTGCTGGAATCCAGAGGATCATCCTGGTTTTCCACCCCATTTTCCTGCTAATTACCTCTCACCTACCAGCCCTCTGCACCACTGATGTGCCTTTCTCAGGCCTAGAGGCATTTTACCTCATCTTTCCTTACTGATTTCTTGATAACCCCATATCAAAGCTCTCCTTTTCCACTCAGGGCTGCGTTCCCACCCCTTCAGAGCAGGGACTGAATCCTTTGAGGATTAATGGTGAGGTGAGTGCATTGGGCTCTGCGCAGTGGATAAAGTTTTAATGCAGAAGTTACCTGCTCATGAAGTAAAGTGGTGAAAAAGCATAGGAAAACTCCCCCTTTTCCCATTTATTTTCAGATTATTCATCAATGCAAAAGGCAGATACTCAGGTGTCATTTTTTCCATACAGGGGACTTGAAAAAGCAGGAGGAAGTAGCAAGGATGAAGGGAATAATGTATGGAAATGGGCTGGAGTGGCCAGATAAGGCAGGAAAATTATTAAAGGGAAAAATAAAGAGGAGTAGGATGGCAGAAAGAGGGAACAACACCCAAGGTAGGAAAAGGAACTCACCCCATGGTCCTAAAACACTGGGGAAATTCCCAAAGAGAAAAGGTAGTTGGTGTTACAATGGACACTGATTTTATCCGTAGTGTGCTGAAATAACTTATAAATATTGGAAAGGGAGTTGGAAGCTCCTGCAGAAACTCAGAATCTGTCTCCTGACTCCATGTTCAGGGCGAGGGACTGCGCTGACTGAGCAGGGATGGGTATGGTCAGGAATAGTGCTCCTGTCCCAAGGCAGGGTCCAGCACCCAGAAAATCAGTTCTGTGGGCTCCTGCGCAGGAAAAAAGTGATATTTCAGTGAAGTGAGGCAGCAAGTGGGACAGAACAATTGTCTTTCTCACTTTTGAACTTTCTCATAACCTGTGACAAACGTGGAGGGGGAGCTGAGGGGGGGTGAGAAATAACGTGAATTTTGGTGCTGGTCTGAATGAAGGAGAGTGAATGACACCTGAAAAGAGTGTGAGAGTGAGTGTGAGTGACACCTGAGTGTGAGAGTGAGTGTGAGTGACACCTGAGTGTGAGAGTGAGTGTGAGTGACACGTGTGCATCTCTGGGGTGGAACTGGGAGGGGAGGGAGCAGAGAGGTCTCTGGGGTGCGCATCTTCCTCTGTCTCTGCGTGTCCCCCTGGTGTCGCGGTGTCCCTGCGAGCCGCTGCTGCTGCGGCAGGTGAGTCAGAGCGGCAGCGCGGGCACGGGGCAGCCCCCTCAGCTGCCGAAATGCCAGCCAAGCTCCCTCCCAGCAGGCTCGGAGCCCACTGTTCTAAATGCATTTTTTCCTCCCTCCCCTCTCCTTCAGCTGGCGCGGTGAGTCAGTAACCGAGGTTCCTTTGTCGTTCTGGGCGGTGTGGGGGAGCCGCCGGTGGGCACAAGGTGTGCGGGGCAGCTTTGGCTGCATCCCCGCGTGGATCTTCCTTCTGCTCCTTCCCAGGCTCAGAAAGCCCCACCAGCTGCAGGAAAAGGGACAAAATGGGGGTAGAAAGGAGGGGGGAGACAGCCCCGATCTGAATTTTAACATTTTCCGTTTTGATTCACAGCGGTCTTAAATAGAGAGCAAGATCCTTCGCCGTTAATGACAATTGTTCAACAAATTCCAGGCGGCAATTAAAAGGGAATTTAAAAATCCCAGCAGGTCTAATAAAAAAGTTCTGGCAGAGCTTGGAGGAGCTGGTGGGCATCGAGCATAACGTCAGCCCCTTTGTTTGGTGTTTCTCTCTGGTGTGGAAAACGGGACAGCAGCGGGGAAAGTTGGGAGGGAAGGAGGGGAGGGAGGGGAGGACAAGGCAGGGGGTGCAGAGGGGCTGAGTGTTCACTTCTGGCTCGGGAAAGAGAGTCCTGAGCAGAGGGGAGAGAGAGAGGAATGCTGCCAAGGGGAAGGGAACAGCCCAAAGTGAGGTGGGGACAGGAAATCAGGCGGTTCCTACTGTGTGATCCCTCAGACGTCTGTGCAGGAGCCTTTCGCTGGGATGGCACAGCTGCAGCGAGGGGTTGGAGCAAAGGATAGCGCAGCCCTGGGCGGCCAAAGCAGATGTCAAGGAGAGGGCAGGAGCTGAGTAAAAGCACTGAAAATCCATCCCTGGGTTACCCCCGGCTGGGCAGGGCTCAGAGACCTCCTGGACAAGAGCTGGGGGGATGGTACTAGGCAGCACCAGGTGGATTTTTCCCCTGTGAGTTTACCCAAACACTTTTTAAATCCTTGCAGGCACCAACAGGATCATCAACAAAGAGCTTCTACAGCTTAGCATGAAAAGGTCTCTCCTGGTGTTTGTAGTGGGCTCCTTGCTTTAGAAGGGAATTTAAATGATTATTACCTCACTTAGCATCTTTTGGCCCCTCATGTTTCCCTCAGTCATCATTTTTCCAAGCCATCCCTTAACACGCCATGAGGGTCTTCCTCATGCAGGACAGCTCACGACAGCTGAAACACCAGCGATGTTCATCATGGCCTTGAGGTTTTCATGGTGCCCATGGGGTGGGGAAGCTGGCAGAGACCTTCCTTGGGTGTCAAATCGTGCACAAGGGTGATCTCCCCACAGGAATCAGCCTGGGAAAGCTGCAGAGAGGGAGTTGAGAAGATGAGATGCAGTGAGAGAAGGTACAGAATGAAACACCACCGGTCCCAAGATCACATTTTTGCTCCTTCTGTACCAGCTCCACCTTCCAGCATTAATTCCCACAATTTTCCCAGCGTGTGTGCACATGGCTTTGTGTAAAAATCCATGGGTTTAGGAGAAAGGGGACCAATCATTGTCCAGGGCTTCCAGAAACCTGCCAGTTTGTGACTTTACATTTGGCTTTAGTCGCTGCCTGCCGAGCCAAAGGCGCAGTATTCTCTCCATGGATACGAGCACAGATGGGATCACCTTTCCCTCTGCCTGTTTTTTTGAGAGTTTGTGGTTTGCTGCTGGATCAGTGAGTGGAGCAGTCATTGTGTGTGACCACGCTTGCCAGAGCTGACGCGTGGGAGGCGGTGTGAACACACCACCAGGGACGCCAGAGCAAGTGGGACTGTCCCTTGTGTTGGTGGCAACACAAATCACTCTTTGATTTTCTTAATCTGGCAGCAGCTGCATCTTTTGAAACGGTAGAGGATGATATTGCAAACCCAAACCTGTTTGATCAGTGAAATCCCCTGGATTTGTCTCTCTTGATTGACCCAGGGCATGATCAAAGCTTTCCTTTCAGTTGTGAGCGTTCAAAAAACCTTTCTGATTGTACCTCTCGGATGTGGGCTCCTTATTATCGAATAAAAGCTGACATGCAACAGCCACTTCTTTGCATGAGGCTCTCCTCCAGCTTCCTGTGTTTGTCAGGAGTTATCTGAAACTAGCCAAAGGATTCAGAGCTGCTGGGGAGAGGAATGGGATGAAACAATCTCTGTTTTACCAGTTGAGCTGGATTTCCTGGGAAGGTGAGTCTGAAAATGTGGATTAAGGGTTCAAGGCCAGGTTGGATGAGGCCTTAAGCAACCTGGCCTAGTGGAAGGTGTCCCTGTCCATGGCAGGGGTGGAACTGGATGGTTTTTAGGGTCCTTTCCAACCCAAACCATTCTCGGATTTAATGGTTCTGACAGCAAAAAGAGAATATGAACAGAGAAAAGTGGATCTGCTGTAAAGGACAGCGAGGATTACCCACAACAGTGACCACGGGAGTAGCTCAGAAGGAAGAAGGGGACAATAAAATGGTGCTGCTTCTGCTGGAAGTTAAGAGGTTTTTGACTTTATTCTAGGAGGAAAATTGCACTTCAATATTTCCCAGCACTGAGAAGAGTATTTTTATTACAGCATATTTTTAGTTAATTGTGTATTGATTCGCTTTTTATTCCAGAGAAAAAAATTAAGACACAATTGATAGTCTGCTTGCTTTACTAACTTCTGGAACTGCTAAATTGCCCAGAGCAGGAGGAAGGTGCTGATGGAACATTCTCCTTGGATACACCTGGAGAACAGGTGGGGTTTTTTTCATCCTCTATAAAATAATTCTATTATTTAACTCACCTGACCTCACTTGTTGATGACAACAGACCGGTTGAATTATGCTGAATAGACCCCTGGGGCACCCGGTGGTTGCCAGTGACACCATGACAATGGAGAAACAGAAGCTGAGTGGCAGCGCTCAGGGGTGGACCTGCGTTGATTTCTTTTCAGTTTGTTCCCTCCATTAATTGTCTCTCTAGCTGAGTGGCAGCGCTCAGGGGTGGACCTGCGTTGATTTCTTTTCAGTTTGTTCCCTCCATTAATTGTCTCTCTATAGACCTATTGTGTGCATTTTCCCCCTCCTCTTTCCTCTCAGATGCGCCCACCTGAATTGCTTTCTTTGTTATTTCGCTGCGAGTTTCTGCGTGTTGCTAAAATGTGGCCACAAATGTGCTGTGGAATTGGATATTTTTGTTGGGTGGAGGATTGGGTGAATGCACCCTGCACCAAAACTTCCCCCAGGGTCGCAGGCGGGTTTTCAGGCCAGCTCTTCCAAGACACGAAAACTGTTAAACTTCCAGGAGGTTTGTTGCTGTCTTCTTAATTTATATTATTGAACAAAATGTGATTAATTACGTTATGCTCTGTGCCACTTGAAAATACTTAGTCAGAGATAATTCCTTCCCGAGCAAACCGCCATCTGAGGAGACAAGATGAACACACACAGAGGCGAGGATGGGGAGCTTATTATCCTTTTCGTGATGAGGATTTGAGCGGATTTTTGGTAGAAAAGCTCAGCATCTTTCAGGGGTGACTCAGCCCAGCTTAAATCTGAGTCATTTCTCTTGTCCACGTCTCTCACAGAAGAAAGGACAACGTGGTTCCTCCAGATGGATCTTTAAAGATTGGATCGTTATTATTTGTGTGCAACTCAGGTGAAAACAGGTCTGAGGTTTTCTCCAGGCACCTCCACGTGTCTTTGGGCACTTGAACACCTTCAAATCTCTCTCTTGAGCTACGAACCCATTCCTGAGGGGAGCAGGGGGACACCTCAAAGATGGCGACAAGAGAATGAGGGTTGGAAGCCAATGTGCAACTCTGATTTTGTGCGTATTTTTTACCCACTGAACAGTAAAAAATGTTCAACACTATTCCTTTCATTTTTTTCCCTCCTCTGGCTGGAATCATCATTTGTGTGCGTTCATCCACATAACGCCCTTAACAGAGCAGCTGAGCTTTTTATAGAGATCAATAAAACTTAAAAGGTGGAACAACTGTGAGTTTCTCAAGCCCTTTATAAAAGGTTTGCCCGGGGCTGGGGTTGCTGACCCCTTTGGGGTGATGGCCAGGAGAATAAAAGCCCAGGCAAAGATAAAGGGAAGCGAGTATGGGACAGAAAAGGGGATTGTGGAACTTCTAAGGGGAGAAAATGTTACAAATGTTCAAGTCATGGGAAAGGCCAGAGCTACGAGCTGCATAAACACAGGGGTGAGTCAAGCTGGTAATGGGCAAGGGCATAAATTGATGTATTTTTGTCCAGGCAGGAGAATGAAAGGATTTGGAAAATTCTTGGCAAAGCAGCTGAGGTGTGGATCCAGAGCGGTATAATAATGAGCGAGCATGTGGTGAGATCGAGGGTTCATTTCCTGATGCACAGGGATCCACTTCCTCCAGGCATTGATTCAGTGAGGGGAGAGAGGCTCCTGGGAGCCTTGATGTGTTCAGCAAAACCAGGAGCCGACCTGGTTTACAACCAGAGAATCACAGAATGGGTTTTTGTTGGGCAGGACCTTCAAGATCATCCAGTTCCACCTCCCTTCCACCAGACCAGGTTGCTCCAAGCCCCATCCAACCTCAAATCCCAGCTGTGTGTCCCTGTGCCAGGCCAATGAGGACCATGGCTGCCCCTTTGCTCACCAGCTCTCTGCTGAGCTGTTTCCGGCTGCATTTTGGGAGCCTTTTCCCTTTTATTCCTTTCCATTGGCAACAGATGAATGGTCAGGTAACTCCTGTACCTACCTCCATGGAGTGGCTCTGAAATTCCAAGTCTGCCTGTGGCCAGAAGGCGCTGTGTGAAAATTAGAGCCGTGATCAGCTAAATGACATTTGATATCATAACAATGAAAGCAGATCTGAGTCAGCCCTCACAAACCTGCCCAGAAAATCGCCTTGACCTCGGTACAAAAGCCACATCCATCCATCCTCTCCAGATTTCGGTGCAGAGGAACTTGGGAATGCCCACCCAGAGCTGCTGGAGCTGAGGAGAAACACAGGTCCTGCCTCCAGACGCCCAGACCATGAGTCCTTCCACTCATTAATGGGCTGGTAGTGAACATAACAGGCTTTGCAGAGGGGCAGATGGCAGGAACGTGGCAGCCAGAGCCGGCAGTTTGATGCTGTGCAGGAAAACAGGTTTGATTAGACGAGCTCAGCTCATCATTCAGTCCCAGTTCTCAGCAGCACAGGCACCGCTCCTCGCCAGATTAAAAATTCATATGTGTATGGGAGGGAAATGAGAATGAGCTTCAGGACCTCCAGCAAAGATGAGATGAATCTCAGGCAGTGGTTCAGACTCTTCTTTTTGCCTGAAATCTTTTTGCTTCCAAAGTGCAGAGCAGAGCTCTTTGGAATGGAGCTCGTCCTGCTCGGGGCATGGTTTGAGAAGGAGCTTCAGATCTCACATTTCTGAGAAATGCAGACCTGGGTCAGAATTGCAAATGCCAGATCTGGAGTTCAATTCCTCTCAAATCTCAGAGTGCCCGAATTTGAGATTCTTGCTTTGATCTCTTTTAGAGAAAACATGTAAGGCTGAAGCTTCTGCTTCCTTCTGAAATGATGTATATTTGGAAATCTTTTATTTTTTAGAGTTTTGCAAAAAGAACTTGTCCTACCAAGAGATTTGATCATAATTTTTACACAATTGACAGTGTCCAAGCATTTTAAAGCTTCGGTTTTATTTATTTTTTTATTATTTTTGTGCATGATGGTAGAAGTAATAGTTCCAAATCTGCTTTGAAATAGCAGGTCCATCTGAAAGTGATAAACATGGTGGATTTTGAAAGGATGTGAGGCAAATCTGTGTTTTCTGAACCCCCTAAGAAGTTTCTCTGTCTGAAACACTTCTGAGATCACTTTTCCTGCATTTATTGCTCTTTCATTCTTCATTGCAAACAGTGAACTGAGTAAGGTGGGTAAAAAAAAAATACATCATCCAAAAAGCTGATGACCAGAACATGTTGGTTTTTTAATTCTAGAAGGCTTTTTTGTTGTTGTTTGATTGTTTTTAACTTGACCTAGATAACACCTCGTCTTCCGAGATACCAAATGTCACAGTTACCTGGACACTCACAGAGAATTATAATTACATATTCATGGGCCAGATGTAGCCTTTCCACAGAGACTTGCACCAGCATTTGGTCTAATGAAGGAGCAGCTGCATTGAAGGAAGATGCACGATGGAACAGAAGAAATACATAAATTATGAAGCCTCTTCATCAGCTGAAGTCCTGCTGACATCCCACGTTCACATTTCACTTGGAACCTGGAAGCTGCTTCTTCCTCTCCAACTTCATGGAAGACAATGTCTGATTTTCTCCCAGCTCTGTCATTCCTCTCTTGCCTACCTGTAGCCAATCCCCTAAAAGTGTTTTTAGGAGAATCACACTTCATTCTGACTCACAGCCCTCCAAAGCTACAAGGCAAGAGAAGAAAATAAATTAATCTTTCCTCTTCGACTTCTTTCCTCTGACAATTACTCTTTGCAGTTATGCTTTAAAATACTGCTGTTGGTTCTGATTATCATCCTCACAGCTTCAGGATTGTCCTGAAGCTCTCCAGGTTCTGCTCTGTGTTCAGAATTCCACATGAAATGCCCCTGGTAGCATTTCTTGGGCAGTCACTTACCCAGGGAATGTTCAGATCGTTGCTCACTTACGATGTGTTCTACAGGTAACAATCTAAAGTGCTCAGCAGCTTCCCTCAGATCCTACTGACAGTGCAACTTCCTGCAGTGTCCCTCAGGGCAAACTGTGCTTTCCCAAATTCCTTAAAGCCTTCTCCTGAATTTTTTGATGGAAGAAAGGCCAAAGGTGAGCAGGCTGCCTGTTGCACGAACAAAGGGGACACTTGTGTCCCTATGGCCAAGGCAAACTTTAAATACGAGTGGCCTTGAATTGTCCTGTTGTGCCCATGAGTGTTGTCCTGAGTTTTGCAGTTTTTCAGTGTTTCTCTTTGCTGTGATACTTTCTCACACATTCTTCTGTAAACATGGCCATGGTTTCTTGACAACTATCTATGTTTTGTTAACTGTCTCTGTTGTTGTCATTCCATTCTCCTGGGTGGAGAAATATGATAGATTGATGCTTTGACCAATGGAATGGAGAGGTAGTGATTTCTACCTCCAATCCACAGTGATTTGTAAAAACATATAAATAAAGGTCAGAGGGTTCTGCCCTCTCTCTCTTTTTGCCCTCTCCTTTGCTCTCTCTGTGTGGTCTCTCATTTGGCTCTCCTTTTGGCTCCTCGGCCTAGTCGGCCTCATCCGTGCTACACATGAGCCCTGGGGAATGGGTTGAGCTGTGTCTGTCTCAGTAATTTTTATGGTCCCATCATTGTGGGACCTGAGCAACCATCCGATAAATCAATAGCAGAAGTCTGGTCCTCGTGGCCCAGACGAGTCCTACGTGACTCTAGGCACTGAACTGAAACAATTCCCTGCCGATCCCAGGAAATCCTGCAGGCAGTGGAGCAGCAGAACACTCCTGTCTCCCTAAGAGATGTTTTTTTCTTGAGTGTGTTGGAACCTCTGGCTTACTAAAGCAAAAGACTCAATTCCTTGTTTTCCTATTTCCTTTTTTATTTGGGGTTTTTTTTAGTTTGGTTTTTGGTGGGTTTTTTTAGGCTTCTGTAATATGCTGCAGAAAAAAACCTTTGAATATTGACCTTATCCTCACTACAAAAAAATTCCAAAATTTCTTGGCTTAATTGGCATCTAGCACAATTTCTTGTAAACCATGATGTGTCCTTTCCCTCAAAAAGGAAAAAAAAATCTATCAGAGTTGTTGGTGTTATTTTATACGGCCCTAAGGATCAGCTGCAAGGCTTGTCATGGACTCAAGTGCTAATGACTGGATCATCTGTCTGGAACTGCTGCTCTGAAGGAAAAGTGGGTTGATTTTTTAAGGAAGAACAACCCTCTGGGCTGCCAGACATTGAATTGATCTGTTCTGGTCTGGGAAATTGTCTGTTTTCCCTCCTGATGATGAAACCCTCACTGCAGCTCTTCCATTTCAGTTAATTCTGAAATAAAACACTGATTCTCTGAATGGAGAAGTTTGACACACCAATGGCCAGGGATAGCAAAAACCTGTTTTCCAGTGTTTTTTAGCACATGAGATCAGGTTTGAGCCCGGTGTGTGTCTCCATGGGAGTGTCTGCACAAGTCTCTTCTTCAGATTCACACACAGATACAAAGTGTTGTTCATCCGAGGATGAAAAGAGCAAATTCTGTGCAAATATCAAGGTCCAGCTTGCCTAGTCAAAAAAAAAAAGACATTTCTAGTCTTTAATCCTATGTTTTATATTAATATCTGCCTCTCTTCAGTGTGAAATTCAAGTCCTGGAGACTAAACACCTCCATCATGAATGGGATCCAGGTGTTTAGGTGGGGATAAAATACATTTTAGCTTCTCCCAGCATACTTTTCATGGTCTCTGCTGGAAGTTTCTGATCTACATGCAGGGACTTAACTCCCCTTAGTGTCTGTTCAAGTTTTCAGATTACTTTTGCATTGCAGTTTTACCATTCACTCAGTCTTCAGTGAATGACTTTACACCCTTTGAACTAAATAAATTAAACTCGTGTTGCTGTTTTGACTGGGAAAAGGAGTGGTTACTGATGGCAAAAATTGAGTTCAGCCTGTGGAAAATTTAGCAGTGGTTCCTCTCATGTAAGCACCTCTGCAAGGCTTTGGGAAGTGTTCCAATTTAATCTCGACACCCTCTGGGGTTTTGCACCTGTCAGGAAGGTGTGAGGTTATGAAAGCAGGAAAAGATCCAGCACAGAAAGCTCATTTGCGCTTGCCCTTCCCAGCAGCATCTCTAAGAGGGAGTGGGCCAAACAGGAAAAACTTGTATTTTGTACAGGAATTAAATGGGTCATCAACCTGTAAATATGAAAATTTATATGAAAATTTCATAAGTGAGCGTTTGGGAAAATCGGGGAAAATAAAGGCTCTCCATTTTCCCAGTGGAATAAATATTGGCCACTTCTGAAAATATATATTGATGAAGTATTAATTGATTCTTGAATTACAGCTCCTCTGTTCCAACCTGAACACGGGATTAGCTCAGAGATAAGTGCAGGCAGACAAATCTCCCATGAAGGTTTCTGAACAAACAGCTGCTGATGGGTTGATCTCTCATCCGTCAGACATCAACCGTCTGAAATAGTTCACTCACCTTCAGTTCCCTGGGCTGCCATCGTTCCCACTGACTGGAAAAGGAACCCTCATAACCCTCATGGTTGAAAAGGGGAAAAAGGAAGACCCAGGGAATTTCAGTCTTGTGAATCTCATCTCTTTCCCAGCAAGATCATGGAGCAAATCCTCCTGGAAACTATGTTGAGAAACAGGGAGGTGATGGGTGACAACAAATTGGCCTCACATGGCTTTAAGATGAAGGAGAACAGATTTAGATTAGATAGTAGGAAAAAAATGTTTATGGTGAGGGTGGTGAGACCCTGGCACAGGGTGCCCAGAGAAGCTGTGGCTGCCCCATCCCTGAAAGTGTCCAAGGCCAGGTTGGATGGAGCTTGGAGCAGCCTGGGATAGTGGAAGGTGTCCGTGCCCATGGCAGGAAGTTGGAATGAGATGATCTTTCAGGTTCTTTCCAACCCAAACCATTCTGTGATTCCATGTTTAAACCTCTTGACAGTACATGATTTTTTTACAAAACATTATAAAAGAACCACACCAAAAACAAACAAATGAAAAACCCAAACAAAAACACAAAGCCCCCAAACAAACAAAAAAAACCACCAAAAAATACCCCAAACAAACAACAAAAAGGAACAAAAATAAAACCCCAAACAAACAAACAAAAAACCAAAAAAGTCCCAAAACATCAAACCCCCCAAAAAATGCAACAAAAAATCCCCAAACCGCCACCTATCAGAATGCACAGAGAACAGGAAAATAGCAAATAGCTTCATTCTTTATTCTGAATGAGAAGCAGGTCACGTCCCCACCATCTCCCAGGAGCTCAGGAGATTCCCACAGATCAAAAGATAAGGCTGGTGGCACTTGATGACAACCTCAAGCAAAGCAACCGAATTTCTTGGAGGTGGAGGAACTGCATCTTTTCTGAGCTTTTTATCGCCTGGCTCCTGTCCCTCCCCGTTCCCCTGGTGCTGGAGGCCCCGTGGAGGATTTCCAAGCTGCCTTTCCAGCCCAAGCAGCAGAACCAAACAGTGTTTAATGCAGAGATGATTCTCGTGGGGCTCTTGGGACAGGTCCAGCTGTCCTTTCTCATAGCACTGATGTTCCTGAGAGTTTTGCAGTTTTCACAAGGAGGGAAGGATCCGTGGTTTCTGATGGAACCTCCCTCTCTCAGATTACTCAGGAGCCTTCGACTAGATTGACTACTTCCCTGTTGAAAAAAGTTTTTCATATCTAGTGATTACTTTTATTACAGCTCAAGTTTCTTTTCTCCTTTAGACCCCCCTGGGAGGTTCCTGCAGCTCTCAGCCGTTTGTGGTGGCAATGTTGACATCCAAGGAGCCTTGTCAGCGCTGGGGACGGATGGGAACGGAGAGAGACTGCAGGTGGGATTGAAAAAACATCTCAGCAGAGATGTACTCTGTGTAGGATGTAGGACTTTACTGAGTTCGGGAACATAAGGAGGAAAAAATATCCTCTTCCCTCTAGCCCAGAGATTCCCAAGCTGTGGGAGTTACGGCACACCTACCTCTGAGAACCTTCCCCAAGCAGCTGTCTACAAAAATCCGTGCCTGCAGACAACCACACGGAGGAATAGCTTGAGCATGGTGGCACCAGATTGTCTCATGACTTCTCCGCGCTACGCCGTTGGTTTACATCCATCTGTTGTTTCTTGTCCCATCTTTCATCTCAAGAAGAGGATTTGGCAACGTGGCCAAGGGATTAGACCTTCATGTAGGGAAGAGATGAAAGCAAAGTGTAATGAGAGGCAGAAACAGAAGTTCAAGATGTTGTTGGTCTGAAATGTTATCAGAGAAAGAACCAGGCTCATTCATCCTCTCCCACATTGCTGCTACCAGGGCTTTGGCTCTTTCTCCATCAGCTCTTGGATCACGCTGGTGATTTTCTCTAATTTTGCTAAAATCTGGAAAAAAAGACCCTATTTTAAAGCTTGTATTTCTTGATCAACACTCCACGCTCTACCCTCTTCTCTGGAACTCATTAATGAGTGAGCAGCAGGGTGGGAAATTCCTCTAACAGGGTTTTTCTAACGTGTTCAGTCACTGTTGCCTTCGTGTTTCTCACGCAGCAAAGCTTTCCTGTCTTCGGGAACACAAGCACTTGTGCATCTCAGCATTGGTGGAGATTGACTGATGACATTAATAATGTCAAATTATCCTGCTCTCCCCTGTAACACTCTCAGGTTATTTTACAGATAATAAGGACGAGACAGACAGGTGCAATGAGTCTTAGGATGTTTTAATTTCATCCGATTCTTTGCTTCTACCGTATTTTATTGGTTCCAGGATGAGATACTTGGGAAATGTAGACTTGTGACACTAAATTAACCTTGGTGGCAATTCCACAGAGAGTTCAGGAAAGTGTTTTGACAGGAGGAAAAAAGGTGACCTCCACAATTATGTCTCCTGAGAAATTAAAAAAATAATCTGGTTATCATTTCAAGGCAATCAGCCCTCTGTGGTGTTGTCCTACATTTTTTGGGTTTCTTGTTTAATCCCATTCTTTGATCAATCACAACCCTGGATAATTTCTAGCTCAGGGCTGACAGTGGATGACATGGTGGTGGATCAGAGACTACAAAACCCTCAGTCAGAGTCATATCATCCATGATTCCGTTCCAGCTCTTGATTCTTCTCTGGAGGAGCCTGACACCTGAATTCCTGTTTGGCAGCTGTTGGAGAAAAAGAAGGAGAAAAATCCAAGAACTGATAAGGTCATAGAAACTTCTGCTCCCCTGAAAGATCAAGAACAGCAATAGGACTGTATAAAGAAAAAAATTATCTTTCTCTTGCCTTCCCTACCAGAAATATGGAAAAGTAGAAAATTTGTAGCTTTTAAAGCTGTGCTGGGAAGACCCTTCTGTAGCAGAATCACAGAATCCCAGAATGATTTGGGTTGGAAGAGACCTTAAAGCTCATCCAGTACCAAACCCTTGCCATAGGCAGGGACACCTTCCACTATCCCAGGCTGCTCCAAGCCCTGTCCAACCTGGCCTTGGACACTTCCAGGGATGGGACAGCCACAGCTTCTCTGCACAATCTGTGCCAGGCCCTCACCACCCTCACAGGGAGCAATTTTTTCCAAATATCTCATGTTCCAGTTGCATAGACCTGGTGGAAGTACAGGTTGTGCCCAATGTGCTGCGGATCCCTGGGAAAACACTTCACCCCCAGAAATGGCAGGGAATTGTTGCTCGGCCTCTTCAACAGCCTCTCCTTCTCATATCAGGTAAAAAAAGAGTGGCTTTAAAATTCTTTGAATTTATAACCTGAAAGACACAGTGAATAAGGGTCAGTTTTTTGTGAGTATTTAAAGAGATCTTGGCGGGTTCTTGAATGAGCAGAACCAGTTTGTTTTCTTTAAGTGTAGTGAAAGGAGACAGAAGCTAAAAAACAACCTAATTTTCTGTGTTCCCACTTCTATCCTGAAGCCTTGGTTTTCAAAGGCTCTCGGGTCCAGGAATAACATCGTGCAGGGAGAAGTAAGGCACTGGGACATTGTGGGAGCACTGGCTGTTCCTACAGGAGATGTTGTTGATTTTGGTGCAGAAATCAGAAGTCAACAAAGACAAGAAATTCATCAGAGAAGGAGGCAAACAAAACCCATCTTTCTTTCCTCTAACTCCAAAATAAAGCTGGAAAAAAAAAGACTCGAATGCGTTAAATATTTAAATGTGACTTGCCCCCTCCTACTCCGCCCCGGAATTTCCAGAGTACGTAGCTGTGGAGGTTTTACTTTTGCTACCTGTCCAGCTAATTAATACCTGCCAGTTTACTTTTCCCACTCTTGCTATTTTTGAACTGCTATTTTATTGGGGAAAAAAAATAAAAAGAGAGAGAGAAAAGAGAGAGAGAGAGAGGGGAGGCTAAAAGTAAAAAAAATTGGATTTCATCTCTAGTGAAAAGAATGCATGTCTGATGTTAATTCAAATACTGAATCTCTTTCAAAATTTCCTACATTTTTTCCCCCTCATTTAAAGATTTTTATGCTTTTTAAGCCATGTAATGCACGATGAGGATTCCATTCATGTTCTCCATAGCAACATGTTTGTATAGGTTCCTTTTTCTTCTCTTCTCCTCCTGGGTGCTCTTGCCACTGAAGGAAGTCTGTCCATGTCCAGCTTGATGAAGCACCTTTGGAGGCAGTGTTAAATCCAAGGATGCAGCTATTAACCAATGTTTGCAGGAAATTGCAGAGGCAAACAAGTCCTTGGGACAAAGCAAATCCCAAAAAAATTTAATGACAAAGGGAGTTCCTCAAGTTCCTTTTTTTAAAGCCAGGATGTGCTCAGTCTTGCTAGGCTGAGCTGGAGCCAGATGCTTTTCCTCGTAGGCATCCTGACAGATTACGAGGAGGGTTGGGAGCGTCCCTGCAAGGCACTGGAGCTCATCAACATATTGCTGACAGCAGAGCTTGGGTCCCTCTCCATCTTCCCAACTGATCATCTGCAAACAAACAATAATAATCCAGGCTTGAGTTCACAGCCTTGATTTATGGGCACGAAAGAAGAATTCATCACCGGCGGAGTTTATGTTTTTCTGCGAAAGGAGGAGTAACCAAAGCCGTGAAAGAACAATTAATATTGATATATCTGGATGTGCTGACAGAAACAACCCCCAGCATCCAGCCAGGCCATATGTGACCCTGGAGTAAATCAAAGGAACAAGAAAACAACAAGCGCGGATGAGCTTTGCTGGTGTGTCAGCCCATGTCACGCTGGTGAGCTTGGTGGCAGCCCTGACAGGTCCACAGATGTAAGATAATCCCAGACATTCAAGTGCTGTGCACAGAAAGGAACCTCTGACACCAACCCTCTTCCCTCTCCCAGTCAGATGAGCCTTCAGTTCATGTTCATCTCCCTGTCGTGATGCTGGACACACAGGAATGACACCCAGCGTTTCCAGGTCGAGTCAGACCTCTGGATTCTTTTCAGAAGCCAGTGTGGAATCCAGAGAGTTCTGGGGCATGCATCAATTTAATTTCTGTGCTTGTAACCTCGATAGTATAAGGATTAAATGTTTCTAAAATCTGTTAGCTGAAGCAGGCCTCAGAATCTGTTAGGTAGGATAGGCCTCAGAGATTGTTGGTTAGTGTAGGCCTTGGAAACGGGAGATGTGAATTTCTACTTGTGATTGCTTAGAAAATATTATATTGTTTCTGTTAAACCATGCGAACCCCCACCTGTGTATCCACCTACAGAAACGCTACGGGAACGGGGGGCTTGGAGCCAGGCTTGGGTGAAAACAATCTTGGAAAGGGGGACGGGGAATCATACTCGGGTAAACATAATCTTGGGGGAGGTTTTTCCAATAGAACAATGTTAAGCTAATGATTAATGTATGATTAACCAACTGTCATGTAACGGAGGGGGTATAAAATGTGTTCACTCTGAATCCATGTTGAATTCGGATTTGGGTCTGTTACCCCAGATTTCCAGAGCTCTTCCAATAAAAGCACCGCATGTTATCATCCCGTGTGATAATATGTTTCTACGCTAACAACCTGGCTTCCAAAATCCAAGAACTCTGTGGCAGATAGACCATTCCAGAGCTTTCCCAAAATCTTTTCCACAGCTGTGGGATGCGGTTCTCGTTGTCAGGAGAATTATTGCCTTTGTAACAGGAATGCCTTGCAGCTGAAACAGAACAAGGACTTCTGCACATCTGGTTAGCAGACTGGTAACATCGTGGCCAGGCTGTGAAGATTGACCTGTTCTCACACACTCAGGATGAACTTCACCTGATTTACCTTCAGGGGTGGGATTTATCCTGATGTTTGCATGTTTACAGGAGGGAAGTGCTGACTGAACAATTCAGCCCAGGATCTCTTCCCTCTCACAGCAGAGTCAGTGGCACTGATGAAGTTCAGGACAAGGTTTGGTTCATCCCAAAGAAGATGCTTCTCCGAGGTTTGATGAATCACATCCCTGCCCTCACTGAATGTGTTGACTTATTCTCCATTACTCCAGTGGGCAGATAGAAACACCAAATAGGGACAACTTAAATTAGAAGGGTGGATCCCACACAAGTCAAAGAGAGGAAATACTTGTAAACAGCTCCTCCATATCTGCATCTCAGCCTGGGATCAAACCCATCCTGTCACAAATGTGTAAATAAGGGGATCAACCACTTAATGGACATTTCCACCTGGTTTAGGATTTAGATGCCTCAGTTTTAGACAACCAGACCAACTGGACCCTGAAAAATGAATCCTCACACCTCTGTTTGGAAAAATATCTCTTAACACTGATTAACGTTAAAGCCGAAAAGTCCAGTCTGGGAATGTATTTTTCCAAAATTTCCTCAATAGGAAAAGGACCCAGCTAGGTTTTTCCAGCATTAAAACTCAACCAGGTGATGGTAGGATGCATCCTTTGGACTCCATAGACATTTATAATCACAGGGACGTTGCAAAGATGAAGGTCAGCATCCAGGGACCACTTCCCCATGGCTCTAAGCACAGAACCACAGCCATGCCAGCAGGATGGAGTTGTCCTCTCCTTTATTTTCCATAAACTGCTTTGAAGAAAACAGTCCTGTTTGCAATCATTCATACATTTTCCTGTCTGGGAGAAAAAAATGAAAGAAAAAAAACCACCAAACACCTCAATTCTTATTATTAGAAGCTTTTTTTTAATGTTCCTATTCCCACAGCAGGAGCTGAAACCCAAACTTATTGACTTCCTGTTGGCCTGAAAACTCCTGGTGGTTATTACCACTTTGCACCAGATTCCTGCCACTGACCTTGATGGGAAAGCTCCTTAACCCACTTACTGAATCCCCAAGTCATCCCGAAGCCAGAGAGGAACAGTTAATAAAGTGCTTGCCAGGTTTCACGGTGTTTTTAGCTGACCTGTATTTCGGCTTGTTCCAGGATTTGCCATGTGAGAAAAACCCAGGGGTGACACTCCCAGTGCTGAGCACACCGAGAGGGCTCTGGGGAATGAGACCGAACTGTGGCCCTGCCCTGATCTACAGCTGTAAAAATGCACAGAATTCACGGGGTGAGGGGGCAAAGAAAGGGTAAAGACAGAGAAAAAAGGATGGGGAGGGAGGGGGGAGAGAGGGAGGGAGGATTCAGCTTTCTCAGCAACAAATGCACTGCATTTCTGAGTTCTCCTTTGAGAAGGGGCTGAGTTAGGCTGAGTTCGGTTGTCTTGCCCTGTGTAGCAGAGGGGGCACTGAGCTCATTCACTTTAGGGAACAAGTGACACAGGGAATCACAGAATCACAGAACGGTTCAGGCTGGAAGTGACCTATGAACGTCATCTGGTCCAACCCACCTGCTCAAACACGGTCACCTACAGCCAATGGTCCAAAATAATGTCAGATGTGTTTTTAATATCTCCAAAAATGGAGACTTCACGAACACTCAGGGCAACTTATGCCAGTGATCAGTCACCGTGAACACAAAAAAAGTGTTTCCTGCTGTTCAGAAGGAAATTCCTGTGTTTCAATTTATGCCCCCTTTTTCAGGTACCACTCAAAAGAGCTCCTTCTCACCCTCCCTTCAGGTATTAATAAAGGCATTAATAAAATCCTCCCAAGCTGCTCTCCTCTGGGCTGAGCAATCTCAGATCTCAGCATTTTCTCACCGGAGAGATGCTCCAGCCCCTTCATCATCCTCATGGCCCTTGATGGACTCTCTCCCATGTTCTTGTCTCTCTTGTGCTGGAGAGCCTGGAATGGGACAATGGGACACAGTTCCAGGTGCTGCTCCTCAGTGCTGAGTGGAGGGACCCATTCAGGGCACTACAGAGTCACAGAATGGCCTGGGTTGGAAGGGACCTTAAAAATCATCTCCTTCCAAACCCTTCCACTAGGGAAACCTTCCACTATCCCAGAGTGCTCCAAGCCCTGTCCAACCTGGCCTGGGGCACTTCCAGGGATGGGGCAGCCACAGCTTCTCTCGGCAACCTGTGCCAGGACCTCCCCACCCTCACAGGGAAGAATTTCTTCCCAATATCCCATCTAATCCCACCCTCTGGCAGTGGGAAGATATTCCCTCTCATTCTGTCACTCCATCCCTTGTCCCAAGTCCCTCTCCAGCTCCCTTGGAACCGCTTTAGGCACTGGAAGGGGCTCTGAGGTTTGCCCAGAGCCTTCTCCTCTCCAGGCTGAACAGTCCCAACTCTCCCAGCCTTTCCTCACAGTAAAATTTTTAAATTTCTATGAACGTTTCTCCCAAGCTAAAATTTTCTGTGGGTGTCACTGCCAGCTCCTCATTCCGGCTGCAGCGACGAGAGCACCACCAGCTTTGCACTCGCAGTGACACAAGTGCCACTGCTGCTACCTGGCATTTCCATGTTTCCGGGCTCAGCTGAAGTGACAGTGTTGGAAAGACAGTGTAAAAGAGAAAGAAGAAAGCTGACAGCTCCTTAAAAGCCTCGTACAAAGAGGACAGTGCTTGACATAATGCTGTCCCAAAATCAGTCACTCGGACTTGATCTGCAAGGCTTGCAAAAAGCTGCTCGTTGCCTGCATTTTGCTGGGAAAGGTGGTTTGATTTGGCTCCTCTGGGTTTAACATCCTGAGCGACACTGGGAAGATGCCATCAGTAAAAACAACTGGGAGGAAATAGAGCTGAAGAACAGAGATTTGTCTGAGAGGATCTGGCTAAAGAATTTCCATCTGCAAATTGACATAAACAGGGATTGAGAAAAATACTTCCTGGGACTGAACAGAGGAAGATCACCCATGAAGCCTGTCCCAATGTCCCTCATTTTTATTGTCTTCTAAGAAAAAAAAAAGGATAATTTTGTTATTTCTCTAAAGGCTCTTCTTTGTTCATTCTTGTTCTTGAAATGACACAGGTTACGTGTCCAGGACTTGAGATCTTCCTTCTCAGCATCATTTTCTGCTCTGTGACAGAGTCCAGGCCAGTTGTGCCATCACTGAACCTCCTGAGCATGAAGACTCATTTGACAACAAAGTGTCTACGACATCAACGGAATCATCCTCTGGAAGTTCCATTCTTCCTCTGGCCACTGGAGAGGGCAGCTGGGATGAGACATTTAAGGAAAAAACAGATCAGGTGAATCCTGCACTAAAATGACACCGTCCCCTGAATTTGAGACCCCCAGCTCTCTGCAATACAGTCAGTGCACACCCTGATGCTCCCCAAAAATCAGATCTGATTGATAGAGGAGGTGCTGTCATCTCCCTGAGCTGTGCAGAAGAGCAGCCAGCTGGAGCTACTCCGTAACACAGGTGATGGCAGAGAATCATGGAATCATTTGGGCTGTAAGGACCTCTGGGATCAGTGAGTCCAACCATTCCCCCAGCACTGCCAACCCCACCACTTAACCACGTCCCCAAGTGCCACATCTACAAGTGTTTAAATACCTCAAGGGTTGGTGACTCCATCACTTGCTTGAGCAGCCTGAAGAGCCTTTTGGTGAAGAATTTTTCCCTGATATCCAATCTAAACCTCGCTTGGTGCAACTTGAGGCTGTTCCCTCTCGTCCTATCCCCTGTGAGTGTTCTCACTGCAAGAGTCGCTCTGGGCTGAATGTGTTGTTCTTGCTCTGATATAAACCAAGGCTTCTCCCACACCATTCAGGGATGCTTCCCTCTAGGAATACTGAAACTCTTCATCTGTTTTCTCAATCTTTTGTTCCCTAGACTGCAGAAATGTCTAAACCAGCTGTAGACAGCCAAGAATTTCTAGTGTTTAACATGAAGAGATATCTGGAGTTGGACTTTTGCAATGCTTTAGGAAACCCTTTTAGTTGCTATTTTGAAAAGCAACTCTTCAAGATTTCCAGCTCCAGGGAAGCTTTGGGATCAGTCCAGGCATGGGTGATAGAGAGACCAAAATGACCTGAGGATTGTCGATACCAGAATAACAAAAAAATGATAAAAACGTTTGAGTAAGAAACCCTCAGATCAGGTGACTTCCAATTAGGAGACAAGACAGCAGCAGACGGGATAATTTCCTACTCTTGAGGCCCTGGCACAGGTTTTCCCAGAGAAGCTGTGGCTGCCCCATCCCTGGAAGTGTCCAAGGGTTGGGGCACTTGGAGCAACGTGGGATAGTGAGAGGTGTCCCTGCCCATGGCAGGGGTCGGGACTGGATGGTCTTGAAAGTCCCTTCCAACCCAAACCAGTTTATTATTGCATCATAAAGGGATTTTATAATGTTGGCCTGGATCAATTCCTCTGCTCATGTAATGAAAAAGGAAATCGATTCGCAGGGTACAGTAGGAGAAGCATTAAACCAAAGGTGGCTACATGGGATATTCTTAAATAATGGAGGAAATTTGGTAAATAATCAGTGCCAAGTAAGGCAGAGCTGTCTCTGGCCCCACAAGAGGACAAAGAGAGGGGCCTGGTTTTGCTCAGGGGGAGATTCATGGTCTCCCTGGGCTTTGAGTAGCCCTGGATGGAAGAAGTGGAATTTATCTGCATCCCCTGTGTCAGCAAGAAGGAAGAGGCACCCTCTGCAGGACTCATCTCCCTCCAGGGGCTCTTCCAGAGGGCGGATGAGATCACCCCCTCATTGCTCAGAGTAGCAAGTGCTGATTAAAAATTCAGCTCTTTTGTGGCCTCCCCTGCTCTGCCTGTCAGTGTACAAACATGCCAGGCCTCAGCAGCGCTGAGCAGCACTAAATTATCTGCGTGGGAGAGGCCTGCGAGGGAAAACCAAACCTTGTGGGGCAGGAGCACATGTGGGCAACGAGGGGAAAATAAAAATACTCCCTGTCTTGCTGACACCTTCAGCACCTTGCAGAAACCTCTTGTCCCTCAGGGCTTCGGCCTCCCCACCTGGGGAACAGTGAGGTCAATAATTCATTTTTGTACCTTGCCGTGCTAAGTAAGCGCTTCCAAGCCCACGAAGGGAACGGCTCTCGCTCCATCGACGTCAGGAGCTGGGAATGTGAGGCAGAAGAAATGCTGGGACCTTCAGGCAACCGCCTTCTCCATAGCTGGGGAGCGATTAAACTGCGCATTGAATCGCTTTGATATATATTTGTTTTACATGAATGCGAGACCCAAGCTAATCTAATCGGCTTATTCCCCAACAATGGACCCTAAACTGTACATAAATGACCGTTAAATTATTAGATATCAGAGCGATCTGCAATTGGATTTGGAATGGGAAACAAAATGAGGGCTCGGAGAGGCAATTATTATTTTTTATTTTTTGTATTTTTTTCTTGTTTTTTTTTTTAAGCAGCCTTATTATCTATACAAGAGCCTTGCTCAGGAGACAAGTGTTCCCGTTGGAAAATCAATAACGGAGCCGCTGGGATAGCAGCAAGAACCTGTCGAGTTTCAAGTAGTGCTTGGGAGAGGTTGATCCTCTTCCCTGAGCCTGTCACTTCCTAACACCAGGGAAATTTTGGGGTTTAATGAGAGTTTGGAGAGATTTGAGCCCTTGGCTTTAAAAATTTGGGGCAGCAGTAATTGCTATCACGATCTGCAGGCAACCCCATCATTTTCTTTGTCCTTTTTTTTCTTGGACTCCCGAAGCTGCCTGAGACCATGACAGATTTTAAAGTGTTTTGTGGGAAATGCATCAGTAAGGAGGTGAGGGCTGTAGTCTGCGGCTCTCACAATTTGAGCTGGTTCCCTGCTGCATCTCAAGAGAAGACTGGATGATTTTTTTAGTTTGTGCTCAGACTTTGAAATGAAATATTTATACAGCACCTAAAACACAGAGGGTTTGATATGAGATGGAAAGCTGGTTTCTACAATCAAAATACAAAATATCCTGAGATGTTGTATTCAGTCTTGGTCACCTTTTATTTGGCCATCTCCACCTACCCTGCCTTCCCAGGCTCAGCTGAAGCTGGAAAAGTCCAGCAGGAAAATCAAATGAGAATCCACATTTGTGGACGATTTGATAAGACCACATAGCAAACAGCAAAGAAGGAAGGAAGATAACACCCCTGAGGAGGACACATGGACAGGCAAATGCATCACAGGCATTATTTTGAAGGACATTAATGTGAATTGTTTCTCTTTTCTCACCTCCTTGAGAAGCTCTGCCAGTTTTCCGAGGCTGAAGGTCCTTCAGGATACCAGATTATCTCACATCCTTCATCTCCTCTCACAGATTGACCCCTGGTCACCCCTTATCCTAATGTCCTCTGGTGCAACTGATCCACCCTACAGCTCTTCTCTGTCCATAATTTTATCTTCAGGTTGCTTTTTTGCAGCCCTTAGGGAGACATGGAAACCCTGCTCCCCTGTGCTTTACTCAGTAGAAAATGGGAGGATTTTGCACTTGTAACAGGAGAATACCTTGGTTTTAATCAGTAAAGTCACACCAGTTTATGCCCATTACCTCTGGCAATATTGCAAGAGTTGCTGTTTTTTCAGGGTTTTTTCAGTTGCTGTTTTTTGGCGCATTCTGGAAGAAATGAACCCAAAGCAGAACTGGGCAGAAATGAGACCCTGTATAAAGGGGGAACAGGATCCATGTCACCCACCTGACACAGTGCTGGCTAAGGCAGGGGCTGGGTCTCAGCTGGTTTGAGATCAACAGAGAGATCAGCTCTTCCTGGTGGGGATTCAAGCCAGACCATCAGGGTGGGTGGAACAGTCACGCTCCAGGAGAGGTCAACTCCTTCATCTCATCTGACCTTGGAGAAGAGAAGCCTCCAAGGACAACACGATCTGACCTTTCAATACTTAAAGTGGGCTTAAAAAACAGCGAGAAAACGGGTTTTTTACACAGGCAGATGGAATGGTTTTAAATTAAAGGAGGAGAGTTTTAGATCACATTTTAGGAAGAAATTCTTTATTCAGAGGGTGGTGAGACCCTGGCACAGGTTAACAAGAGAAGATGTGGCTGCCCCATCCCTGGAAGTGTCCAAGGCCAGGTTGGATGGGGCTTGGAGCAGCCTGGGACAGTGGAAGGTGTCCCTGCCCATGGGAAGGGGTTGGAACCCAGCGATCCTTAAGGTCCCTTCCAACCCAAACCATTCCGTGATTCTTTCCGTTGATGAACGAGGGTTCCTGGTGAGCAGCTTTCAGGAGATTTTCAGATGCTCAAACTTCAGTAAAGAATCCCAGGGTTGGAAACTTGTTCACAACTTTGTATCAGCATTTCTTTATACGTAAGAAAAATCAAAGCTTCCTCTCCCTGTCATGTGTCACCGCTCGGAGGATTGACATGAAAGTTCCCGATCCTCCGGTGCCCCTCACGGAACAGATGTTTGGGAGAAGGGAGTATCAATGTCAGCTCACAGGAAGTTCATCAGTAGAGTTCTGACAAGATTAATTTCCTACTTCAGACAGTGATTCGTCTATTAGGAGGTTCTTGAATACTTAATTATTAATATAAATTATTAAAGAACACTGCGGGATTCATGGATACACACTGGAGGAAAGCACACCCCTAAAGTTGCAGCGTGTCTGCAAATTGCAGAAACACACAATATTTTTTAAATAACCCTGAGTTTAAGAACAAATTAATTTTGCAACTCACTAGAAGTTTCTTTTCTCTGATTTTAGACAATTTCAGGGGAAGTGGTTGCTTTATTCCATGCCAGTGACTTAAAATTTGGCATCATGACTAGGATAAAGGGACTGCTATTCTGAAGTACAGGTTTGTTTTTCCAGCTCCCCAGACACAGAGTTGCTTATTTTGTGACTTGCTCCAAGGCAGTAAAAAAATTTCCAGCTGAAAGGATTTTGGTGGAAAAGGTAGATTCCAAAGCGATAAAAACTCCGTGTGAATTTTTGACAGAGCGGTTGATTATTTTTTCATCTGCAGAAAAACAAACAAAATCAAAATATTTTGTATTATTCTTCTTCTAAAAAAAAGATACTTCATTTTTATTTTTATTTCTTTTAATTTGAAATTATGTTCCATTTAGATATCTTTTTCTGTTGTGCTGAGGAAACACATTATAAAGCTTGAAAACAACACGAAGAAATTCATTGTGGGTGGAAGACAACATTCGCTTAAGCTCAGATGTGCCAGGCTTGCTCGTCTGTTTGTTTGTTTTCCATTTTCAGTCAGCTGATTTTCTTTTATTTTTCTTAGTTCCATTTAAGATCTGCCTCCAACTTATTCATTTGCTTGCTTACCTTGAGGAATTGGCAGCGAAAATGGAAAACCTGTTATTCCCACATCTCGGTTTAGGAAATAGCGTATCATGATCAGTGCCTAGAGGGGTCCAGAAATTGCTCTCATTCTCCAGATAACGTTTTAATATAAATGAGAATAAGTAACAGACATGATAGAAATAATTATAAAGAAATAATAATAATAATAATAATAATAATAATAATAATAATAATAATAATAATAATAATAATAATAATAATAATAATAAAAAAGNACACAATGGCCTGGGCTGGAAGAAACCTTAAAGATCATCTCATTCCAACCCTCCTGCCATGGGCAGGGACAGCTTCCACTATCCCAGGGTGCTCCAAGCCCTGTCCAACCCGGCCTGGGACACTTCCAGGGATGGGGTGGCCAGAGCTTCTCTGGGCAACCTGTGCCAGGGTCTCCCCACCCTCACAGGGAAGAATTTCTTCCTGATATCCAATCTAAACCTACTCTCTTTCCATCTAAAGCCATTTCCCCTTTTCCTGTCATTCCAGGCTCTCTTAAATTCTCCCTCTCCATCTTTCCTGTAGTCTCCCTTCAGCTCCTGGAAGGTCACAATGAAGTCACCCTAGACCCTCCTCTTCTCCAGACTGAACAACCCCAATTCTCTCAGACTTTCCTCACAACAGAGCTGCTCCATCCCTCTGGTCACCTTGGTGACTCCTCTGGACTCTCTCCAGCAGCTCCAGGTCCTTCTTGACCCCAGGGCTGGGGCAGCTCTGCAGGTGGCGTCTGGCCAGAGAGGAGCAGAGAGGCACAATCCCCCCTTCACCCTGCTCTGGATTGACTTTCTGGGCTGCACCTTTAGAAAACACCTTTCCACTCTGGCTTTTTGGAAGACAAATATTCACTACTGACTTTGTTGAAATCTCTGCTGCAGATACATCAAACCCGCTTAGGGCTGGAGTCTGGGCCTGGAGCGAGGCGCTTTGTTAGGCTGAACACGCTCCCTCTGGAATGGTGCCCACAGCGGGTGGCAGCACCTCCTGCAGCTTCATTTGTCTGTGCTGCCGTGCCTGACAAAGCACAGCACCTCCAGTGAAAAACGGGCTCCATCCCAGCATCTCCCCCCAGTGAGGATAACCAGGGAGCTTAAGAGATGGAACAATCTCTTTTTCCTCCTTCCCTGTGGGCAGGAGATTGAACTGGCTTGGCCTATGTGTCTTTTTCTTTTTTTTTTTTCTTTCTTTTTTTTTCTTTTCTTTGAACAAGCAGCTAGAGATGGTTAGACCCAAAAGACAGACTTGTACCACCATTTTAGTCCTTTTTGCATCAGTGAATTGTTCACTTGTCACCTTGTCCCTAACATTTTTGGTACAGGGATGTGCTCTGGCAGGAATTCTTCCAACCATCCACCCCTGTCCTGAGTGCTGATGGCTCTCTCAGCCTGGGACAGGGACCCAGCTGTGGCCCAGCCAGGGTCTGTAATCTAAACCAGCCTGTCACAAATTAGGTTGGCATTTTCCCCTGTTGGTTTTTTCCTGCACTGGAGACATTTCCACCAAGCACCCAATCCTCTCCATGTGTTTCACGGTTATATTTAGCTCAAAAGTATCTGACTCAACGAATCAGAAAGATTGCTCTTCACAGATATGTGTTCTTCTGATGAAGAGAGACACTGAAAATTGGTATAAAATCTATTGTTCCAAATTCCTTTGGAAATTGCTAAAAAGCCTAACCCAAACCCAAACTATTTTTGTGGCCTAGTGTTGTGCTTGGAATTCCTGATGAGCTCAGGCTGGTTTGGGTTGTCATCTGGTTTAATGATCAGCTTTTCCTTTTAAATGTCAGTCCCATGCAAGCAAATCCTAGAACCATTTCTCCTTTCAGTGCTGGAATTCACATCAGAACGCCCTTTTAAATATGCTCTGGTGAACTTTTTCTTCACAGATTTGTCTGAATCCGTGTCAGTGGAGAGACATCCACTCTGGAAAACGGGGAACGGGCATCACCAGCTCCTACCAACCACCTGTGCAGGGCTTATAAGTCAATGTGAGCACTTTTGACCAAAGGAGAGGTCATGTTTGTGTTCAAATGTGGGACCATCGCTGCTACGAGGCCATTTGTTTGCAGATTTTGGGTGTGCATCACCGTTGGGTTTATATCTGTGAAATGTATCTGTGAAGGCACAGATATCTGGGAAACCCAGGAAACGAGTCATGCATTTTTAAAATAATGATGTAATCTATACATTTCTGTCCTGTCTGTGTCCTGCTTCAGCAAAACCTCAAGGAAGGCAAAGCAGAAAAGGGTCTCTGCCCCAAAACCTTTAAAATGTGCAGTGTTTGACACCATTAACTGGCTCCAACACCATACATGTAAAAACCTTACGATTGTGCTGTTTGACCAAACATTTTAGTGACATGAGGACAGACATGGTGTCTCCCGAGTTTTCCGTGCAGCTTGAAGCAAACCAGCTTACTGAGCAAAAAGAAAGTGGGTTCGGGGAAGGAATATGCAGCCGAATTGAGTAGCATGTTCTGAGTCTCTTCCAATTATTTCAAGCCATTCCTACACTCCTGTGGAGTTGCTGATTTTGCGAGTTTGAATATCCCTGGAGATCTTTATTCCCATTTCACTAAGCCTTTGCAAGCTCCTGGGCTTTTTCTGGAGTCAGGGGTAAAGTCATAGAATCTTGGAATTATCAAGGTTGGAAAAGACCCACAAGATCATCAAGTCTGTAGGAGCTGAAGGAAAGCCAGGGTGGTGCTTGGGACAGAACATCCAGACCTGATTGTTCCCATGTCCCTACACACCAGTGCTGCAGAAAAAACAAGGCTGTGCCTGCCTTGTGTGAAAGATTTCTGTGTCCCTTGATAGGGGACACATTTCTCACTCCCTGCTCCAAATTAACACATAAAAATGAAATCTCCTCTGCTTTCTCCTGCCTCAGCACCAGTGGATGCCCCAGCTTGGGCTTCAGCCTTCTCTGCTGATCTCAGATTGACACCAGTGGATCTGGCACTCCACAGTCCTGAGAGAGGTCAGGAGTGGAAAGACAAGGATGGAAAGTAGCAATACGTGACTCGAAATGTGGGTTTTGATGTAAAAATGCTATTATTAGAAAGAAAAAAAATAAACAAAACAAACAAGCAAACAAACATGGTTCATTACGTTCTAAATGAGCCTCTGGATAGAGCAGCCTTCTTCGAGGGAAATGGAGAAAAAAATGTCCTTTATGAAAAGGGAAAGGACACATCCAATGAGCACAGGGGCTTTTAGCTTGTGTTGCCAAGACTGATCAAAGTGAGGCAGAATAAGGGATCTGGAATTGGCCCCAGGGCCGTCTCTCCATTTCTGGACCAAGATCATCCTCTCTGCCTTAATCTCCTCGGGTCCACTCTTTCCAAAGCACAAAAAACAGCTTTTCCCTACATAAAACGTTCATTAGTGGTTCTAATGTGCCTCTTGGATTGCCTTCCAAATTTTCCAGCACCCTCCAAAGGTTGCACCTAAACCTAGAACCTCTCAAACCAGAGGGGGAGATGCTTTCTAGAGCTTGTGGTCTCCCTGGGTATGGTGGAAAATATCTTCGAGTGTAAATGGTCTGGCTTTCCATTAAAGAGCATAATCAAAATAATGAATAATGAGTCAGGTTTTAATCACACTCTACCAATTTCTAGCACTAAAGTGGGCTGTAAAACTTGAAGGTCACTCAAAATAAGAACTGAAAAAAAAAAAAGCAAACAGAAGAGAAAACCCACACGAGAGTCGCACGGGTTGTGTGTTTTGAGGTTAACATGACATGACTGTGTCTCTTAAGCTCATTTAAACATTTAATTTTGTTCTCTTGTTCCGTCCCTGAGTACATATGGATTTCACAGAGGTTTAACAGGACAGAAGAAAGTTACCCATAATTGAAACAGGCTTTATGCATAAGGCACGATGTTGTGTTTAACACTCCGAGGGAGAAAAACGTGTTCTTTCTGTCTAAAGAGACTTATTTTCAGATTAAGGGAAGCAGCTGTGAGAAGAGACAGAAGCGTTCCTTAGAAGAGCACCACCACCAAAAGGGTTCCTGAAAGCTGTTCAAAGAGATTAATCTTAAAACTTTAGATTTAATAATGCAGAGTAAGCAGAGAAGTATTCCTGCAGTTTAAAATCATGGAACAGTTTGGATTGGAAGGGACCTTAAAGCTCATCTAGGGTCACCCCCTGCCTTGGCCAGGGACACCTTCCTCGAGACCAGGTTACTCAGAGACCCATCCAACCTGGCCTTGGACACTTCCAGGGATGGGGAGTCCATGACCTCTCCAGGCAACCTGCTTTGGTGTCTCATGAGCCTCACAGTAAAGAATTGATTCTTAATGTCTGTTTTAAATGAAATCTACCTTGTTTCCATCTATGTCCATCTCCCCATGTCCTGTCATTCCATTCCCTTGCCCAAAGTCCCTCTCCAGCTGTCTTGAATCTGCTTTAGGTGCCGGAAGGGGCTCTGAGGTCTCCCTGGAGCCTTCTCCAGGCTGAGCAGCCCCAGCTCTCCCAGCCTGGCTCCAGAGCAGAGGTGCCCCAGCCCTGGGATCAGTTCAGTGGCCTCCTCTGGACTTGTCCCAGCGAGCTGATCTCCCTCCTGTGCTGGGAACCCCAGGGCTGGACGCCGCATTCCAGGTGGGATCTCCCCAGGGCAGAGCAGAAGCGGAGAGTCCCCTCCCTCCCCTCCTGGCTGCACTGCTTTGGATGCAGCCCAGGACCCAGGTCACAGATTTTAAAACCACCCCCGCACCTGCAGAAGCTCTGCCCTTTGCTGGGAGCCTTTGCAGAGCCTTTCTGGACACGTGCAGCTGTGAGGGATGAGCCGTGGGCTGGCCCCACCGGCTCTAGAGCCAGGCTCGCCCGGCCGCTCTCGGTGATTTATGGCAGGAGGCAGAGATAACTTATCTGATAAACGACTCCTCCATTATCATCAACAGACGTGGCCCAGCATAGATTATAAATACATCTGAGGGAAAAGAAAACAAAGGTTACAAGGCTGAGACTGGGTGAATGGTTTGTTTAATCTGAATTTTTTTCCTTTCCTTATTCAGTATTAATCCCACCTCCTATTAAAGGATTTCCAATTTCAGTAAGTTATCAATTATGGGATCAAATTTGTTTTGCCTACACTTACATCAAATGATCCACACAGTTACAGGATCAGCCTTTGATTTCACGATGCTCAGGTCAAACACAGATATTGAAAAACCACAGATTTTCACTCATGGGATCATCAAAGGAACAGATCCTTAAAGGTTCTGAGCCCTCTCCAGCTCCATTCATTTCTGGAGGAGCCTGGAAGTATTTGGTCCTCACAAGAATTAGATTTGAAATGTTTAAATCTAAAAAATGAGGTTGGAAACCACCAATGCGTGAATTTTTGGGGGTTTTTTTGTGTTTATTTATTCTGACATCCGTGAAAAGCTGACTTGGATACTCGTATGTAAAGAAACCAACTGAGATGAAGCCTCTGGGTTTTGGGAACATGGGGACAAGAAGGTGACTCTGGTGGGTTGTCCCTGGCTGGATGTCAGGTGCTCTGTCAGTCCTCTCAGCTGGGCAGGGGAAAGAAAAATAATGAAAAGCTCCTGGGTTGAGAAAAGGACAGGGAGAGATCAGTCACCAGTTACACTCATGGGCCAAATTGGGGAAATTAATGTATTTTCATGCAAATCAAACCAGGAAGGGTAATTAGAAATAAAAAGAAACTTGCAACAACAAGTTGCATATTCACTCAATAGGATTCTTTGGTCTAGAAGTGTCAGCTCATTGAAATTGGACTCCAGCGTGTGGAAAAGTGCTTTACTATAAGAAGGAGAAAAGGAGGGGAAAAAATTCCCAAACATTGCTACTTAAAAATTAGTTTGAATTTTTAATGCAAACATAGCGATATTAAAGCAATAACAAAGAAGAAATATAAATTAAAATCAAAATAAAATCTTTTGTCTGGCCTGAGTTAAATTGACATTCACATACTCAGCTGCTGGTTCGTGAAAGTGAACCCAGAATTTTGAGCTTATTCCAGGCTTTTGTGACAGTCGCTTGAGAGATCTTCAACTTTTTTTCCAGTATGGAAAATTGTTTTCTTGTTCAACTCCTCAGGTATCATCCCTGTGAAAGGGGAGAGACAATC
>VYZT01039605.1:60494-77739 GCA_013400735.1 Pomatostomus ruficeps
TATACATATATATATATATATATAAATGTGTATGTATATATATATGTAGAGGCAAGAGTGGAGGAAGCGGAGGGAGAGAGAGAGAGCTCTGCCATCCTTTTGGACTTCACGCGCTGCCCAATGTTGGGCTCGTTACCCCTGGATATGTTGCTGGTTTCCATTTGGAATTTGACAAAGGGAAGAAGGAGGATATAAAACCTGGGGAGCTCGGCAAGGTAAGGGGCTCCCGGCCGCCCTTCCTTCTTCCACCGAGGGGAGGGAGAGGGGGAACGCGACTTCTCCGGCTGCGCTTTGCCTGGAGCGCAGGGGGGTCTCTCTCCATCCCCAGGGGAGACGGGGATAGGGGCAGCGCTGGGCACCCACTCCTCTGCTTCTGCCCCTGGAAGCAGCACCCGGAGGATGCTTTCGTCCCTTCCACTCTGCAGTTTGGACTGATAGAGCGTAATCATTCCCTGACATGGGAAGTTTCAACTTTTGTGCATGCAGGTCCTGTGGGCAAACATCAAGCGCTGGTGGAAAATATTGAACGTCTGCAGGATGCGGAGGGGGAAACGCAGACGTGTCCTGGGGAAAGGAGCCGGGCACCGGGTTGTTTGGGGTGGGGAGAAGGCAGCCAGGCGAGGGAAGAGGAGCGGGGGATCGCGACGGGAGAGCTGCAGAGCCAGCCGGGGCTGAACTGCCAAGTGCCGCGAAGCCGCGGTGCCTCCGCGGGCAGCCCCGGGGTCCGGGACTCCTCAGCCCGCAATGTTGGCAAACAAAGTCTCGGAAGGACAAGCGGCTGCCTGCCCCGGGCATGAATCTGCCCTCATGGCAGCTCCCTGCCTTGCCCCTTTTCCTCGGAGAGCTCTCGGCGTGGGGGGGTCCTCGCTGGCTTCGCTGCTTGTGTGGCACCCACCCAGGGCTGGAGGCTACGGCTGGGGAGGCGAAGAGCTCCTCGTGTGCCCCCCCAAATGCCATTTCTCAGCGCTTCGCTTCCCGCTGGGGGAGAAAATTAACCTTTAGCCCCTGTAGAGCTCCGAGCCCGGCACGGACACACAGACACACGCACACGCTGCTCCCGGAGCTGTGCTCCTGGGGGATGCTGGCACCCAGGCATGGCTTAGCCTTTCTTTGGGGAGGGGGGGGNGTGTGGGGGGGGGGGGGGGGGGGGCGGGTGGAGAGAGAAGGAGTCTCCATCAGGGATGCGTAATTACAAAGCATCTTGTTCTGAATCACCCTGTGTGGGAATGAATCGCAAAATTTGTCTCTCCCTCTTCCCCCACCGCCCCCTTGCCTTTCACGGCCTGACATTCGCTGATGGAGGGTGGCTGTTGATGCATCTTCAGACTTTCACGGAGAGGTGTTTCAGCCATGGCTCTGCCAAGGCTGCGAGGGAAAGGGGGAAAGCGGCATCGAGGGGGTTCAGGTAGAGGTTTCAAAGGGACTTTTCGGTCGTGGCTGAGAGCAGGCAGCGGTTCCCGAAGCGAAGGCACGGGTTGCAGATGAACTCTGCCAGGTACCTCGGGCTGTGACTCCCGCTCATGTCCCTGCTCCTGCCCTGGCCAAGCAAACAACCCCTGTGAATCAGCTGCACAGACAGGAGTCGGGAGGGAGGGCAGCACCAAGGCAAGGTCAAAGGGGTGGAGGGCAAAAAGACACCCCCCCTTCCATCCCTGAGCACCCCATCCCTTCGGACCTGGGGCTTCCCGAGGCTCAGGCTCAACCCAGCTCCAGCACTGGGTCTGCCGAGTGCCAGGGCCAGCTGACAGCTGATGGCTGAGGGAGGAGGAAGAGGAGGAGGAGGGGAGGAAGGGGGCTGAGGAAGAGCGGAGCTACTTTGACAGATGCCCAAACCTGCGTGCGCGGCAGAGCGAGAATCGCAGCGCCTCGAAAGCCTCGCTGGGAGGGAGCCAGGGGTGCTCGGGGTGCAGGGCGCACCTCCCCAGCCCCGGTACCTGTTGATTACCTGGAGGTTTTCCCTCACCTGGCCAGGCAGAGCCCGAGGAAAGCCGGGAGGGCTGAGCCCCCGACACTCCGAGGAGCTGACTGGTGACCTCCGCCGCGGAGCAGGGAGGGCTCTGTATTAACGATGATGACTCTGCTTTGGCTGGTGCTGAAATATCTGTATTATCTATTATCAGCTGGGAGACGAGGCTGGAGGCTTCGCAGGGCTGGGATCTCATCCAAAGTCCGGGCTGCTAAAGGAAACAAACAACTCCCCGTGCATATTAAGTGGGTCCCTAATTAATTAATGACTCATTAACTTGGGTCCCGCAGTCCTTCCTGTGCCCAAGCCCTCGCTGAGGAAGAGGAAGGAGGTGGCAGGGCAGAGCCGGGGAGGTTTTACCCTTGGAGGGTGCTGAGGAATTGCACCAGCTCAGCCAAGCCGCACTGCCAGGGGACAGGGTGGCCACGGGGCTGAGCCAGGCAGGGGACAAGGGACAGGGGGAGGGCTGAGCAGGCAGGACATCCTGGCTGATGGCTCTCGGAGGGGCACAGCGGCGCTGGGGTAGGGGGACACGGGGGACCTGCACACGCTGCGCTGGGTGTTGCCGTGGGGTCAGGGTGCAGCACCGCTCCGGCTGTGGAGTGCGAAAGGGAAAAGGAGGAAGGAACTGGGCAGGGACAGGGCACAGGCAGGGCAGGAGCAGGGCTCCTGGCCCTTTCCACGGCACTTGGGATGGTGCTGCAGAGCCCCGGGTGCAGGGAGAGGGCTTGGAGCCACCGGAATTGGCCAGCGAAGGTGGCCAGGCTCAGGGAAGGACTGGCTGCAGAGCGGAGGGGTTTTCCATCCATGAGAGGACTGTGCCCTCTGCTCCTTACACGAGGGAAAACGAGGCAGGGACGGGGTGCCAGACCCCACAGCCGGGATGGGAACTGCGTGTGTGTGTGGGGGGAGCGGGGGGAGACCCTGAACCTCTATCACTCCCCAAGGAGCAGCCAAAGGCAACCACCACGGCTGGGGGAGCCCCCCCATCCCATTCTCTGCCACCCCAGGGAGACCTGCACCGCCCTGTGCTCCTCGGAACACCCCCAGAGACCCTCCCTCCCTTACAGCACCCCACAAGCCCCTTTTATAACCACCCCAAACTTAGCGAACCCCCCCACACATCCCCACTCCATCCTTCTCGCAGCATCGGGACCACCCCGCTGCAACCCCGCGGCGGGAGAGGTTGGGAGAAGGTGGGGGGACATCTCAACCTCATGTCAGGGTTCCCCCCCAGCCTCCCCCATACCCAACCCGGCAGCGGGGGGGCTGTCGGGGGCGGCCGGGGCTTGCGGCGAGCGGCGGGGAGGTGGCGCTCGCAGCCCGGCTATCGCNTATTTCCCACTCTCCAGCATCGCCTTCCCGCTGGCTTTTTGCTCCCCCCACCCCATGTTTTTTTTTACCGTGCTCCCCCGCATCCCCCTTCCGCCCCTCTTCTCCTGAATTTCAGTATCCCTGTGAAAGCAGAGGTTTCCACGGGCTCTCCGCGGGAGTGGAAGTGCTGGTGTGTGCAGCTCTGTTACCCCCGTGCCCAGGATTAGGGGGGACACGGAGAAACCCCCCCGCCCCAAGGGCTTGCTGGAGGTCTTCACACCACCCCTTGCCCTCTACAAGTGGGAGAAAGGGATGCCCGAGCACTTCGCTCCTGGGAATCCACCCACAGCACAGTCCGGCAGGGATGGAGCCCCGTCCTTGAGGGGGAGATGACGGANTCTCAACCTCATGTCAGGGTCCCCCCCCAGCCTCCCCCATACCCAACCCGGCAGCGGGGGGGCTGTCGGGGGCGGCCGGGGCTTGCGGCGAGCGGCGGGGAGGTGGCGCTCGCAGCCCGGCTATCGCCGCTCGCCACCCCCGGAGCGCTCGGATGCTCGGCACAGCCCGCCGAGCGCTGCTCCCCCCTATCCCCCCACCCCAAAAAAAAACCCCACCCGCACAGCTGGGGCTCGCAGTAAGCGCTGGCTCCCACCCCGCAGCCGAAACGCGAAACCCACGGGGTTTATTTCCCACTCTCCAGCATCGCCTTCCCGCTGGCTTTTTGCTCCCCCCACCCCATGTTTTTTTTTACCGTGCTCCCCCGCATCCCCCTTCCGCCCCTCTTCTCCTGAATTTCAGTATCCCTGTGAAAGCAGAGGTTTCCACGGGCTCTCCGCGGGAGTGGAAGTGCTGGTGTGTGCAGCTCTGTTACCCCCGTGCCCAGGATTAGGGGGGACACGGAGAAACCCCCCCGCCCCAAGGGCTTGCTGGAGGTCTTCACACCACCCCTTGCCCTCTACAAGTGGGAGAAAGGGATGCCCGAGCACTTCGCTCCTGGGAATCCACCCACAGCACAGTCCGGCAGGGATGGAGCCCCGTCCTTGAGGGGGAGATGACGGAGGGGCTTCCCGCAGTGCCTGTGTGGCTGCAGGTGGCTTCTCTTTCCCAGTTTTTTGCGGGGAGGAAGAAGGGGGAGCAGCGCGCTCGCAGATCCGGCTTCACCTCCTCCCGTAGCTCAAGTGCAGCAGGCAGGAAATCCCCTGTCATCGATACCTGTTGCAGGGTATCAGCTTGGCTCATTAATTAGCTCCAGGAAAACCTGTGCTGGTAAACAAATGACTCAAAGCATTTCTCCGGGCCTGATCCCGGGCTTGTGGAACGCTGGTCGCCACCTTCCTGGGAGAGGTGCAAGGAGAGAGGAGTATTTTCCTCAAGATGGATGACAGGCTGTCTCTGGAACCTGCTCGCCTCCTCCCCTTGGAGAAAATTCACATCCCCGGGCGAGCCTTCAAAGGGAAGGGAGCTGGCACCTGGCCTGGAGGTTTGCAGGAGAGCCTCGCTCGGTGTCGCAGCACGGATTGGAACGGCTCAAATGTGGCCACAGATAAAGCCCAGGGGTCCCCATCCCAGCCCAGTGTTCACCATTCACAGGATGCTCTCGAGTTCTCCTCGTGGCTCCTTCCCCAAATTCCCCGGGCTCTCCGCTTGCCTGGAGTTTGCTGGGATAAAAGAGGGCAGGAAGGTGATGCTTGTGTTTGGGGGAAACTTGACTGAGAGTAAAATGCTGACAGGGTTGATGTCCATCCATAAATTCGGGTGGGGTGGGGATTTGGGGCTCTGAAGTACAGGAAGGAAGGGACTGGTGCACAGTTCCCTCAGCCAAGGCGGGGATAGGGGGCTCCTTCTCAGCATCTCAGTTGCTTTGAACCACATCTCTGCCAGGGAAAACAGTATTTGAGTGTCCCATCTGTGCTGGAGAGGCAGGGGCTCCTTTTGACTTGAAATGCACTGCTTTCCTTGAGATTAAATATTGGGAGGAAATTCTTTATTGTGAGGGTGGTGAGGTCCTGGCACAGGGTGCCCAGAGAAGCTGTGGCTGCCCCATCCCTGGAAATGTTCAAGCCCACGTTGGATGGGGCTTGGAGCACCCTGGGATAGTGGAAGGTGTCCCTGCCCATGGCAGGGGATGAACTTTAAGATCCCTTCTAACCCAAAAAAATCTGTGATTTCATGATCTATGTATGACCCCCTCAGATCCCAAATCCACAGGGGACCGTTCTCCAAGTCCCAAACCACCATGGCAGAGAGCTGTGGTGAACCCTCATTTCCCCAAGTCAGGGCCACCAGAGATGTCACCCCGGTCTTTAGCATCCTCCAGCATCCCGGTGTTGGAGGTCCCACCTGCCTTGTACCCTTCCTTAACGCTCCTGCTGTCAATTCTTCCTCGCCATCCCTGACCCATTACTGGGGGTATTTTATCAGAACCTAAGAAACCATCAACCAGAATCCAAATCCTCTCCTGGAGAGCAGTCTGGCAGGGCAGCCCACGGGGGGAGTCAAATTCCCTTTCCCTTCCTTGCACTCCGTGTGATATTTGGCTCTCTAATGTGGTTTGCAGCATGCTGAGGCTACAAAACACAACAATAAAAAATTTAAAAACAGGAAAATGAGCAGTAAATGAAGTCCCCTTCAGAACATCCATTTGTCGTCACATCTCGAGTTCAGAATTTCCTCGCGGTGCCTCTTGGAGCCAGGGTTTTGTATTAGTCTGATTATGTTGAGATAATCTGTCATGTTTCTCTAGGAAGCTCTGAGGGAAGAGGGCGAAAAAAAAGGAAAGGAAAGATAATATTTTAAATCAGAGGGCTGCTAGATTGGTGACTCTGTCTGGCAGACACACATCACTGCCCCCTTTATGAAAATTTTAATTGGTTACCTCTGTCAGAGAAAATGAGAGATTTGCTGATTTTAATTTGTTGGAGCGAATCACTCCCTGCCAGTGTTATCAAAATTAAACCAGGGATGGTTTCTTACTTTCCTTCTCCTACTCCCTCTGCATTTTCTTCTGAACTATCCCTCCACAAAAGATTGATTAAGGAGTGACCAGCTGATGACAAACGAGCTGTGGAAGTGGCAAACTCTGCCGTGTTTGGTGCCTTACCCCTGGGACAGGGAGGATCAGGGAAAGCAGACGGTATCTGCAGATGGACAGAATCCTAGGAAGAATGGACAGAGACCTAGGAAGGAAATACAGAGATTTTTGGGGAGGGGTAAAAGTCGGAACAGGTGGGTGTCACCTCACGTGGTGTGCTTTATGTTGGATGAAGTGAGTGTATGAAACAAGATATATAAAATATATAAAATCCCAGTGTTTCAAGCACTGTTGCAGTTTTAGGTGGGTGATTTACTCCAGGCAGAGCTGCTGTTTGCTGACTTGGTTTGCCCTGGGAGCAGGACAGAGGAACCCTGCGTGTGTTTGGGGCACCATTTCATGCATGTCCCCGTATTTATTGTTGCCAGCTCTTTTTCTGAACATCAAGCTTTGGGCAGGGGTAGCTCTTGTGATGCCTCCTGCCGTGATTTCAGCACTCCCACCTGCAGGCTCACCTTGTCAGCTGCCTGTTTCCAGACTGGCTTTGCTAGATGGAGATGTTCCCTCAGCTTTTTCAGCTCAGCTGGCCTATAACAAAGTCCTTGCTGTTTGCAAAATGGCTCTTTTCTCCCTCCCCTCTGTCAGCTATTGGGAATATCCCATTCCTGGCAGATGTGCCCTATTCCATATTCATTGAGAATTAGCATGGCTCTCTGCCTAAATGTTTCTGGGATAGGGGTCATCGTGATATCCGTGCTGGGATAGATCTGGAGCTGCAATGCTTTGTCCCATCTGTGGATGATCCTCGAAGCCAACAGCTCCACAAACCGCTGAAATTTGGGTTACCCAACACCAAAACCGCATGGTTGGTTTAAAAGCTGCTGTCTTGCCACCCTCCTTGTGGGCCAAGGACAGCGTCACGGGGCTGATCTCTGCCAAACCACGTGGCTCAGGGCAGGGGTCAGGTCACACTTAATTAAGACTTTGGTCTTTCTGCACATTGGTGTTCTCATTTGTGAAATGGGGAAGCCTGGCGTCCTCTTTCCCGGTGGAGCTCTGTGCCAGCTGTGTGTCCAGCTGGATGTGGGCAAACCCCATTTCCTCTGGGATGCTGAGGTGAAGGGCACCGACCAAGCACCAGGAACGATTTATTCTTCCTGTGCCTCGACTGTGAGCACCTGTCCACCCTTCAACATTCCTCCAGAGCCGTCTTTTCTTGTCCTTTCTCAGCCCTTGATTTCTTGAGGCCTTTCTACAACCGAAGCAGGCAATTCTCCTGCCTTGGATTCCCTCTGGATTACACACCTGCTTTTCCAGCAGAACCTTGTGGAGCACTGAGAAATGGTCCCTTGTACAGTCCAGCCCACTTGGATATTCCAATCAATCACGCCTGGGGTACAAGTCAGGCTTTATGCTGGATCTTGTTGAGCAGCAATGTAACAATGGAGATCTCCTCCAAACAAATATCTGCGGGTTCCTGCAAATGAAAGTCGATACACCTTCACAAGGAAATCTCTCCCGGTGGGGTCTTTTGTATCGAAAGCCCTGTTGGTAGATTTATTCATTGTGCAGGGCCGTTCCCTTAACAAGTCAGTTATTCATTGGCCATTGCTCGAGGGCGGGCGGAATTTATGGCCATGGTCCTGTAATCAGATATTTTGTTATAGAGGGCTTTGCCGCCATGAAGGGTCTGAATAAATCAGTATGCAGCAGAAATTGATCCTCTCCCAGGCTATTTCTGGATTCAGCTCCTGCTCTAAGAGTGTTTTCTCCCTTCTGGAACCATGTTACCAAAGTCTTTGTGTGTTTGTGCTATGGTCAGGTCTACCAAAGCTCTGCTTTAGGGTCTGTGTACAGACAGACACGCTTAGGGTTTTTTTTCAGGCCTGATTTTTGTCCTGAGATACTTGAGGTCCATGCTGCTGCCATTTCCCAGCTAGGGAAAAAAAAAAAGAGTTTTTCTCAATCACCTGACTTAAACATCTGCAGGTTGGAAAGAACTGCTTGAAAAGGCTTTAATCAACTGCCAGGGAAGAAAGGAAAATCTGATTTTGAGTAGCTGCACTGGTGCCTTAAGTACTAAAGAGCTTGGCGGGCTAATCTCCACTTCTCAGATGTTGTTCCACAATCTGATCCGCTCTATTGAGCTGAAACAAGGGTTAATTGCTATCAAAATGCTCCACACCTTCGTGCATACAAAGAAAGGGGCAAGGGTGAGCACCTCACTCTTTGGAGCTTAGTGCGATCTCATTGTGTGCAGTTGATGGTGAGGGAATTTGGTTCTTGTGTGTGCCCCGAGAATATCTGTGTGTGAAGGTAAAATTACAGCAGAGCCTCTGATTTTTATGGCAGAAATCAGGGATGGGAGGAGAGGAAGAAGCTCTGTAACCTAGCAGCCTGTAGAGCTGCTGTCTCCCAGGTCGTTGGAGATGTGAAACGTGTAAATGTCAACGAACCTCTCCCCTGAGCAGGGCTGAGCTCTCTCAGCCCTTACTCTTGGGATGGAGCTTAACCGTGCTGTGGTTCCTCAGGGGTCAGATGATGCCTTGCAAGCCTTCCCCGAGGCACAGCCTCTTTCCAGGGAAATTCTGATGGCTCCAGGGGTGGGTTTTGGTTTAAGGAGAGTCCGTGACAAAGGATGTTCAGTGCCTGGTCTGCTCTGGTGGGTGCAGCCAGCCCAGAGGAGAGTAAGGCTGGGATGAGGATCATGTGAATTATATCCACCTGTGGGCAGACAAACCCTGAGGAGACCAGAGGGTCTCTGAGCTGCCCACATCTCAGCAGAGCCACAGAATGCCCTGAGCTGGAGGAAACCCCAAGGATCATCGAGTCCAGCTCCTAGAACAACACCAAGAATCCCCCCATGTTCCTGAGAGCGTTGGCCAAACTGGAACTCTGGAAGTCACCATGCTGTGACCACCTCCCTGAGGAACCTGCTCTGGTTCCTGACCACTCTCTGGATGAAAAACCTGTTCCTTGTTCCAATCTAAACCTCTCCTGACACAGCTCCAACCCTTTCCATCAGATCCTATCACTGCCCTTCCAGTCACCCATTTTAGCCCTTCCAGGTCAGCCATGAGGACAGGTGAAAAAATAACCAGATAGTGAATGTATGCTCACTGCATATTCTGAATGCCTAAAAAAATGACATGAACAATGTTCAATATTTTCTGTCCTGTGTCACTCGCTGGCTCCTGCCAGCTCGGGGTTTCCAGATATGTTACCAGGGATAGCAATGCTGTCGGGACTCTCAGAGTCTCCAGATGGAGATGATGCTGCTACCAGCAGGAGGGATGGTGACAGGCAGAAGAGCAGCAGAGCTGGGAGGACAGGGGGGAAGCTGGGAGAGATCCCAGCGAAATGCCAGTTGGCTGGGGGATCCACTTAAGTGGGCTGAGTGGAAACACCAGGAGGGCATCCTTTGCTGTGAGAGTTGAGATGATTGTAGATGTACCCAAGGCATCCCTCAGGGACTCGAAACTGTGGGAAGCGCCTGCAGGCATGGAAATGCCACTGGAAGTGACGTTCCCCAGATGGGGAATCCTCAGTCTGGCTACACTCTACCAAGACCAGGGAAGATGGTGAGGTGGGGTGGAGGAGGGGATTTCCAGAGATCCCTTCCACCCTCAAGCATCTGTGATTCTGGGAAGATGGGACACGAGTGCTGCAGATTTTGATGCCTCTGTTGAGCACAGGAGCTGCCTCCTGGAGAGCAGGAGGCCTGCAGGGTATTTAAAGGTTCAGGACAGACTCCAGGGTGGGGCTGTGTGGCAGTACCCTTTGTGGTGCCCTCCTCAGAAGGGAGGAAATCTGATCAGGATTGAGGTCTGGGGGCTGAAATCTGAGGTCTTGGTGTGTTTTGAGTGGGAAAAAAAACCCTTTTCTATGGTGTGAGACAGGCTTACAACCCCTCAAGATGTAAAGTTCCCTGTGTTGGGACAAGGGCCTGGTTTGATGTCCTCTTCACTTGATCCCAGTTTTCTAGACAAAGCCCTTCTTGGTAAGTCCATGTCCCTTCCTCTCTCTGGAGTCTTACACTGATTTTTTGGCTGAGCTGTGACCAGAGGCAATGCCACGGCATCTTTGGTCAGAAATGTGCACACACCCTGCCCTTAGATGTGATGTTTACGTTCTTTTACTCCCATATCACAAAATATTCTATTTTTATGAATATCTTCTGTTATCCTGGGAAAAGCCTTGGCTTGTTCTGCAGTTTCCTGGGATATGGAAAGGTTGGGATTATCCACCCCAAGCTACAACATCTCCTTCCTTGTTCTGTGGTGCTGATGGCTGGTGGGTCCCTCCTTTGCCTGGTTTGGCTTTTAACTTCTTATTTGGAGCAATGATTTTCCCAAAAGGACCTCCCAGACCATCCTGGAGTGATCCTGAGGATATCACCTGACTGCCAAGAGCATCAGGGACAATGTGCAGTGCTGGGGATGGGGAAGATGTTTGGTAAAGTCAACTATGATTCCTAACAGCTCTTGGTCTTGGATTGGAGCTCCTCTTAAAAGGTTCAGGGAACTGAAACCCCTTTCAGTTCCTTGTCTTGAACAAGTCTTAAATGCGTCTGTAGAAGATCTCACCACAATTATTTCCATTTTGCCTGCTGAGGGGAATGTGGGACAAAGCACCGATTTTTTCTCACCTCCCTTCCCTTGCCCACAAGAGTGGCTGGATGTAAATAGGACACGGCTCTTCCCAATCCTGGAGCTGGGTCAGCGGGCTCCGCTTGCACGCAGGTGACAGGGCTGGGGCGTGACAGGGGAGCTGCTGCCGAACACGGCGACCACGAGCGCCTCGGATGCGCCACGCCGGGCACGGCCGCCGTTCACGTGGGCTCCAAGCTCTCCCTGCAACCTCCCGTTCTCACAAATGCAATTTATGAGCCGCAAGGTGCCCAGCAGGCCGCGCCAAGGTGGTTATTAAAACCCCAGCTTCCCACCTCAAATTACAACCCAAACGCTGTGTTTGTTTCCCACTTAAAGCCGTCCCTCGGAGGGTTTCTTTCAGCGCTGAGCCCTTTTGAAGTTGCTGTTGATTACAGAGCAGGCGGCGGAATCTCCCTGTGGAAGGCATTTGGAGCTGGGGGGAAGGAAATCAATCACCCCAGCGCAGGGGTCGGAACCGGGGTGGGGGATTAACGGTGCTGCCCAGCCATCCTTGGCACTCAGGGGCCCGTCCTGCTCTGGCAGTGTCGGTCTGAGGGCTGCAGCTCCTTAGACAGTCAGAGAAGCAGCATTTCAAAGAGAGTTTTAGCCCTGCAAATTGGCTTCCAGTCTGGAAGGTGACTTCAGTGGTGTAATTATTCTGTCCGGTCACCCTCATCAAGCACTGGCAGCTGGGGCTCTTCCTGAACCCTGATTTTCACTGCTTTTGTGGTCACTTGACTGGCTGCTCCCTGGGTAATCAAAAGAATGAATAATTTAAAGTTATTACGCTTTATTTCTTCCCAAATAATTGACCAACACTATCTCGTGTCTCTGAATTTTTCCTGATGAGCCCTTTTGGATTTATACCAGTGGATCACTGTGGGTTGCACAACACTGAATATGAGCATGGCCAATGTAGAACTCCTGAGCACAGAGGCAGCTGCTTGGTCTGTGGCTTGAATTAGGTGGAAAGTGAACCTCTGGCACAGGTGAGGTCAACATCTGGAGGTCTTGGGATTGTGCTTCACCTCTGTGAAGCTCCTGGAGAGCTGTTACTATCTCTGAATTGTTTATTTGCACCCTCAGGAAAATTTATTTATTTATTTGGACATCAGGACTCCTGCTGATGAGTCTTGTCCTCCAGATGTTCTTGACTTGATCCACAGCAGGTCCTGGATGCCTGCAGGACTTGGATTCTGCCAAATATTAGCCATAAATAGCTCTGAAATGGTAACAGCACCAAGCCTGGCAGTTTTGCACCCGTGTGATAGGCAGATTTGGGAGGTAGAGGACACCAGCCTAGTTCACCATCTGCTGATTAATGGTTGTTTCCTTTTATCTCATAGAATCTGTAGTGAACTATCAGCTATAGTAGCTATTCTTCCCTTTAAGAATCAAATCTCTAACAGTGGTAAAAAGGTGAGAGGGTAGCAAGGAGAGCTGGGTAAACACGATGCTGTCGTTGGCACCATGGTGGCTGGTAGAGGCTCTCACTGAGGTTGAGCCTGGTTGTGCTCTGTAAAATCAGATTTTTAAAGACATCTTTGCTTCTTAATTCTGGAGTGGTGGTGGGTTTCACCTTGGGACTTTCAGAGTTTCTTTCCTTTCTGGTTAATCCTTGCTATTCCAGCATCTCTTGTGTGTGTAGGGGTACGAACCCCTGCAGATCATCAACCAATGAAATATGATATCAAATATTAATCAATAATACATGCCAGGGCTTGTTCTTTGACTCAGTGACCTGGTACCACTTGCTGCCACAGAACTGAACTCTCTCTGTGTCCCCACCTGTGACTTCATCTCAATCCTAAGGTTTATCAGCAATAATTCCTGGGTTTATAATGATTTATTAGCAATGCCATCCCCTGGGTAGTGCTTGGTGTTTCCTGGGTAGCAAATCCATGGTGTGGATGGATTCCATGATTCCACACAGAATCACAGGATATCCTGAGCTGAAAGGGACCCACAAGGATCATCGAGTCCAGCTCCTGGGACAGCCCATCAGATGGTTCCTGAGACTGGGCTCTGTCCCTGTGCAGTCCAAAAATACAACTGCAGACAAAAAGGCTATCACTGGGTGAAATAATGATAATAAATAATGAGTGACCAGGGGAAAAAGGAAGACTGAAATAAGAAGGGAGCCATTGGCACTGATGTCCAGCACAGGGGAGTGTGACAGCTCAGATGATTCTCCAACATAACCTCGCCCAGCTGAGCTGCTCTCCTGAATCCAGTCGTGCTGTTTCATAGAATCACAGAATTGCTAAAATTCAAAAAGACCTTTAAGATCACCAAGTTCAAATATCAGCCCAGCACCACCACCACATTCACCATCATCCATGTCAACACATTTTTTGAGCACTTCCAGGGATGGTGACTCCACCACCTCCCTGCGCAGTCCATTCCAATGCTTTACAACCTTTACCATCAAAAAAACTCCTAATATCCAAATTAACCTAATCTAAATTTTTGATTAATGTTCGTGGCTTGCAGGGTGACACCAGCCCAGAAGAGACAGCCAGACCTGGCAGGACCTTTTTTTTGTCCAAGTTTCAGTGACTTTCAGTATCTGGGGAGGCTCTTGGCTCCTCCTTTGCAGCACTTCTCAGCAGTAATGAGGTAACACACCACTGCCTTCCCTGAGCATCTGCTTCATGGGGGAAGTGATTTTCCTCACTGCTGTGCTGATTGGAAGTGGAACAGCCTTCGGTCCTGCGTTTTGTTCCGGGGGGCACTGAGGCTCCCACAGGCTCAGAGAGCTTTTATCCATGAACACCAACCTGTAACCCAGCAGTGGCTTCGAAACCAGGTTTGCCTGTGAGACAAAACCTTGGAATTTCTGGCCATTCGAAAGCATTCAGGAACATCCTAACTTGTGTCCTCTGGGCTGGATTACAATGTCAAGTCTATTGTATTTCAGATTCTCTTCTATGATTATTGGAGCAGGGGGATGGAGTCTCTCCATGAGCAATCAAGGAGTTTCCATCCCCATTTTTTGCCACCACTGTGGCATTTAGACGAACCCCAGGGTACTTTCTAATCCTCTCCCCCTCTTGTGCTGTAGTTAGGGCTTGGTAAACTAAACAGGGATAGGACACAGATCCAAAATCTGCCCTGCATTTGTGCAGAGAGTTCAATTTTTAGAAAGGTTTTTAGAGCACCTTCTCAGGCAGCATTCTCTCATCCCAAGACTGGTCGCAGTTCAGAGGAAAACCTGGCCAGGGACTGTTCCCAGCAGGGACATGAATCACCTTCTGGCAGGGAGAGGGGTGAAATCCTCAGCTCTTGTTGCCCTGGGTTCATTTTAAATCCAGCAGCAGCTTGTGGGCTGAGCTGGGCAGAGATACCTGTCTGGGGGCTCCTCTCTGCGCTGTAACATCCCCCTGCCACAATGCGCTTTTACAGCCCCATAGATCACGGGGTAAAAACCACATTTAATTCTATGGTAAGGTCACTTTTTAGTTAAAAGGGACAGAAGGGATTTAATTTATAATCCTCTCCAACTTTATGGCTCGCGTTTAGAGTTATATCTATTATGTAGTGCCAAACACGTATTATAAAAATTGATTCCCCCTTTTCTCCTCCCTAGATTTGCTGTGTCAGGCGGATTCTGATTGCTCTCCCCTTTGCTTCAAGCCAGCAGATAGACTGAGGTGGATCTGAACGTCAGGGATGACATCTGGGACTGCAAAGTGCAAGTTTATAGGGAATGGAAGCGGCCCAGATCTATTCCTGGGTGTTTGGGAAGGAACGCGATCTCTGCCAGGCTGCCACAATGCAGGACAGGAGGACAGAGCTGCAGGCTGCAGTGGAAAATGCAGCTCGGAGCCAGGGCAAGGTGCAAGGGGTCAGTGGGTGACCTGGTGCTGGTGTCGTGGTGTGGGTCCTGCCGTGCCGAGGTGATGTAGGCACATTCTCCACACCCAACAGCAAATTTTAGGCATAGGGACATAACCTTCAGAGGAGGTCAGAGCGAAGAATCATTCCTTTTTTCATTCCAGGAAAGTTTTTTGTCAGTTTTAAGGGAGCAGCAGTGAGATTGAAGGAGGGAAGGGAGGGAATGGGGTGACAGGAAGAGGAATTGGACTAAATTTACCACCTGATCTTCACTTCCTGCACCTGTACTCTGCACCCGCCCCTCCACTCCTCCTCACCTGTGTCACACCTTAAATAAGTTCAGGACATCAGCAAGGGGCAGACAAGGAAAGCCAGCAGAGGGAATTGTTGTGATTGCTGGGAATTGCTATGAACTCCCGTGGGCAGGGCTGGAGGGTTCATCCCACAAGGATTCCATGGATGCTGGGACTTGCAGCAGGAGTCAGGTCAAGCTTCCCTTGATTTAGAGGCTTCCAAGAGGTGAAGAATGGACAATTTAGAGGGAGATCTGAGCCCTGAGTCAGGGCTCTGACAGGAAGAGGGGTCTGGCTCCTGCTGGGAGCATCCCTCATCCATGTCCCACTCCCTGGGAGGGCAGCAAGGGGGATCTGCCTCCCTCTCTTGCAGCTGCACTCCTGGGGTGACACTTTTTTATCTCTGTAATCAAATTGTCCTCATGACATCCCTACCAACCCCCTGGACAGGCTGTTCAGTGCCCGTTCGAGCTGAGCTGGGGAGAAAGGAGCCACATTTGCCCACACACAGCCCCGGCCATGCTTGATTGAGTGGCTGCAGTAAAACTCGAGCTATAAATAAAACCCATGTGCCTGTGTCCACAACCATGTTCTCCTGAGGAGATGTCATTTGCCTCAGGACTCCAGGAAATACCCATATTTTCAGACTCTATTTATATTAATGAGTGGATTTTTTAAAAAAATTATGGGGTTGTTTTGGATGTTGGTTTTTGTTTGATTATATATATTTTAATTTTTATTTCTTTATTGCCATGAGAACAAGGTAGCACAGGACACCCAGTTTGAAACAGCAATGTGACCAAGCTGCTGAGGGACACTTGGACCAGAATACCTGGTAGAGGTGAGGGACAAGGACAAAGACAGGCGTGAGGAGGGACCCCACATTCCTTGAGCAGGGTCCTCCTGAGGCTCTTCCCTAAAATCTGCAGCCAGGCAGGATTTAATGGCAATAAAACAACTTTCTCTGAGTGTTGCCTGGGCCTGAATGGAGAGGTCTGTGGACTCATCTTTGCTCACTGAGTAATGAAACAGCCAGAAGAAAAAAATTTGGAAATTATGAAACTGGAGCCTGTCAAATCTTGAGCTGCTTAGATTTTTATTTGTTTTTTTTAATCTTGAATATAGACCATGATCACACTCTCCAGTGATTCAAAAGTCACAGCTGGGTTTTATTTTAAATATTACTCGTACTTGTTTTTCGATATTATCTGTCTGTCATCATCGCAGAACTGGAGAAATTTTGATGTGAATGCCAGGTATTACAGGAGTGGTGGAATGAGAATCTGAGGGCAGAGACATGTCAGGAAGGAGCAGGAGGTTACCCAACAGTAATAAGGACTGAATACAGTCTCCATGGGGAGCGAAGGATTTGCCTCTGCATCTTTTCTTTCGGTCTCCAAGGAGCTGTGTCTCTGGAGCAGCAGCATCTCAGCAACTGAAAGCAGCACTTCACAGGCAGTGAAGGTCTCTCTGGCACTGGAGCCACATTTATCAGCATCCTGGCTCAAAAGGACATGAAATTTAGGTTCACTGTGCATGTGGAGGTCAAAAACCTGATTTTTTAACTAAATTTACCCAAAATTAGACAATGCAAAGGCACCAAGTTTGGACTTGGAAGTGAGATTTAAACATGGGATAGAGGTTGGGTCACACCTGTGGGGAGAAAAGTCCTAAAAAACCTTGTCCCTCTGCTGTAGATAAGTGGGTTAATGCTTGGACTCGATGATCTTTTCCAACTTTAATGATTCCATGATTCCAAGTATGTTCATGGTACCTGTGATGGGGAGAGCAATGACTGCGGGAGGAATAATAAATAATAATAATTTTAAATATAATAACAAAACCAGCAGAAGATCAGGGGTCACTGTACTCAGAGTGATTATTTCATCATTTGATTCAGATTTGCCCATTTGCAAAGATTTCTGCCACGTTAAAAGGGGCAGGAGAAGATTCAGGAAGTTTCTTTCATCTCTCCCGAGTGTCCACCTCGACACCAAGAGGAAAGTCAGGCAGGAGGGAAGTGCAAGGAGAAGTTTTCTGGCCCCGTTTCTGTGGTGTTCAACACCCCCAGAGGTTTTACCGGGAGATTGTGGCTCAGAGAAGGAGGAGAAAGCTCAGCAAGGACAGAGGAGAATCACAGAACAGTTTGGGT
>VYZT01039607.1:391-44192 GCA_013400735.1 Pomatostomus ruficeps
CTGTCTGACCAACAAAGACTTTGGGTTGCGGAGGAGTGAGAATATTTATTCTTCAGCTGGTAGTTGACCAGCTCTCGTTGCTTTCTATGTATACTAGCCAGGAAGAAAACCAGTTCATTTGTACTTTCAAACTGCACATCTTCTTCTTGTAGAGGCTCTATCTATACAGTAAAAGTTGTCAGAGAAGGTTACTTTAGAATCCTACAACTGTGTTTCAGAATTTGAAAAGTCTGCATTTCAGATAAATCAAACATTTTAACTTCTCATTGACTTCAGTAAATAGAAAAATGGATTGTTTTTTCAGCTTTGTAACAGAAAGGAGTAAGAAAAAGGTTAAGATATGCAGCTGTAAAAAGATTCATCATGAAACCTGAGTTAATTCAGACAAGCCTCATCTTAAGGAAACTAAAAACTGAAGAATAAATTTGTAGAATTTCTTCCAAAGCTTTGTTCTTGGTCAACAGTTGGACTTGATGACCGTAGAGGTCTTTTCCAACCTTAGTGATTCTATGATTAAGTAATCTGACTCCAGAATAAAACCAAATTTAAGAAGATATAACTCAGAAAGTAATTTTAGTATAAAAATAGTTGGCAAAATAAAAAGTAAATTAATTTAAAATGTAAGAAAACAGTAGGAAATCATCAACGTACTTATAATTTACACATTCATATTTTTCTTTCTTATGCGAAAGCAAAAGTAGAAAAAGATTTGTAGAGAGCTTGGAGGCCATTTGTGGCAAGACACCACAGTAGGGTCATGTTTCAAATGCTGAATTAGTTGTTTAATAAGGAAAGTGGCTGTAATGATCCACGGTTTCCACAAGATAATTGTTTGGTCAATATGATTATATCTCAAAATAATCCACATTCACTTTAATGTCACCTATAGGCGCCTAGTACAATTCTCACACTGCATTAGAGCAGAGGCCATTACACCAAGCTATAGGCTGTGAAATGTGGCAAGAATTGACTTGTATCCTCCTGCTCGGCTTTGTATGAAGAATGGTCAAATGCTCTCTACACACTCACACTGCTCACAATGTCCGCTCAGTTTACATCTGGCATCTACTGACTTTCCTTTGGTCTGTGCCATGACGAAAATTGGAAAAAGATGTAAACAAGGATATATTAAATAATGCAAATATAATCAACTTCAGGGAAGAAATGTGGGAAGACCAGTTTGAAAAGTAGCATTCTGTTCTTTTTCCACATAGGTCCTGGTTATGTAGATTGTTACTTCGTGGTGCCTCAAGTACTTCAGGGTGTATTTCAGCCCAAAGTGTTGTGTGTAGGGGCTAAATAACAGCAGCTAGAAACATACATTATCTAATCTATTATCAATACATATTCAAGCAATTTTCATGCTCAATTTCTTTGCAAAGTTATTTGCAAAAGACATCTAATCTACCTGCTGAAAAAAATCTTAATTTTTCTAATTTATTGGCAGAACATTAATCTATTTTGTGATGCCTTATGGTTTTGTTTTTCTTTTGTTTGTCATTTGGGGATTTTTTTTAATCATTTCCTTCCATTTGAAAAAAGATGTGGAATTTGCATAAAATTAAAACAGGACATGGATGAAGGTTATAGAGACTTCTTTGTCCAACACTGTCTATATAAATATAAAAATAAATACTGAAATAAAGGGCTTTACCTTTTGCCTCATACTTTTAAATCCTCATGCTGTTTCCAGTATTTTATTTTTCCCCTTTTCTCTTTCTGATTCAAACAGTCTGAGTATCTCTCAGTAGTACACACTCTCAGTGAGATTCATCAGATCAACACGCTTCATTAATTTCAACTTTCATTGAACTTGTCAGGATAGGGGAGTCTAAAAAAGAATGCTGCTGGTTTAAATTTATTTAATCTCTCGTGCATTGATGTTTCTATTTGAATTTTGTTGTATAGAACTCTTCATTTATTTCAGAGTTTTAGCATACATTTCTGCAACATAAAGGCATTGATAAGAAGGTTCTTGCCTACAGCTATATTTCTAACTAATTGTATGCTGAAAAATGAATGCATAATGCATTGCTCCTACTGTATGTCAATCTGTATTTAACTTTCTCCTGACATTTGTGAGAATGAGATAATTTAGAAGCAAGAGTCTGTTCAATAGGAGAAATCAACTATCTACAATAAAGGAGAAATCTCAAATGTACTTTAGTGGGATATGTACAAGTTCTCACTTAGCAGTTCAAGAGAACTGTGATTCTGTATCACAGAATCATCACTGATCACATCTAGCAGGATAATTTGATGCTTAGATTACTGTGATTTCTGTCTTCTTAGTTCTTTAGATTTAGCTAGATTTTCTTGTGGGGTTTTTTTGGTTATTTGGTTGGTTGGTTTTTTTTGTTTGTTCTTTTTCTTTTTTTTTCTGTAGATAATAGTAAAAAAACCCATGAAAATAGAATTCTAATGTTATTGCTTAAAATCCACCTGCTATTAGGCTGTTATAACCCTGGGAAGTAATTTTTTTCCCTAGCTACCAATCTGTATTTTAGAATGAAACTCAGTGTATGTTGTGTTTGACTTTTGGGTGATTAGCATGATCTTGGTTTAGCATAGGAAAAGATGCAATTGAGTTAATCAATTACACCATATATTGTGTATTATGCATAAATGGGATACTGACACATTTAATAATGCATAAAAAGGTTAAATGGAACATACTGAAAGATTTTAATAGGGCTTAAAATTATATTGATAATATTGCTTTGGTAGCCATGACGGTAAAGGAATGTGAAAGCTTCTTTATAGGTGAATTAATACCTTTAATTAAAGGGATAATTCATGAGTCTGCACTCTGTCAGTTGACCATATGATAAGTAATTAGCTCTCTTAATAATTAGCTTTTCTTAAATAGCTTGCAAATATATATTTGTTGCATAATAGTACTTCCATTCTAACTACTACAGTGCATAAGATTTTGTACAATATGTGAAATATATTAGGCTATTTTGCCAAAAAAAGCACCAAAACCTTCCATGTAGAATGATTAAAGTTAGAATATTGGCATTTACTTCATTTGAATAAAACAATACGTGAGTCTGTGTGACAGTGTTTGTGTGTGAAATCATTAATCAATTTCCTTGTTTCTCTTTTTTTTTTTTTTTTTTTTGATTGTTTGATTCCAGGCCAACTTAATTTCTCACTTTAATTGAATTTGGTATTTTTATTTGCTGCCATTAAATTATTGGAACTTATGATAATCATTCAGGTGGGTGTTGGCATGTGTGGGTTTGTTTGCTTGGATTTGGATACAGAGTATTTTCATGTTACAGATGATGGCAAATGCTTATCAGTTTAAAACTGTAAATGTCTGCTTCTCAGGAAAAGTCAGAGTGAGAACAAAATCTTGCTGTGATTAAAAATTCAGAATCAAATCCTTAGGTGGCGTACATGAATACTGGGCAGATGAAATTAATCTCCTCTACTCTAAAAATTCAGTGTCATCTAGTCTGCTTCAGTTGTCTTGAGTCAATGGAGAAAAAAACCCCAATTTCCAATGGGTGACTCTGTGCTTTTGCCTGTAGAATTCCTTGTGGCTAAGAGGGAGTACCACAATGGAAAGTCTGTTTCTCCGTACTGACTTCAGTAGTTTTCAGTAGCAGTTTTTCAGATAATGACACACCTCCGAAATTTAACTTTTAGGCAACATTAGTAGACACAGTAAATGCTTACTTTGATATTAATCTTCAAACCAAGTCCATTAAAATGCACAATCTGTCCTTCAATAGCTCCCTTGAGCATACTTAATCAATTGGACTCTGCTCATAAATTGGAAGAATAATTTCTTAAAAGCATGTCAGAGGACCTTTCATGTAAGGGTTTTGTATTTAAAACCCAAAATATGAAAACCTCAGGTAGAGAGCTTTAAGAATGACAAAAGAAAAAGCAAGGCACTGCCCCCACAACCCAGCTGCTTTTAAATTCCTTTTAAGACATGTCGATATATACAACCCCAAAGTCAGAAATGTTGGCTTCACTCCCAGAGGTGTTCGTTCCATCACAACCTTTCCACGCATTAAATTCACATCATATCCTTTAAAAAAATAGCTGGTGGATTAATCTTCCCTGAGGTAAGCCACCTAATGGAAGAATCAAAGTAAGCTGGCTATCTAAACTAGTCAAAATCCACTAAGTTTTGATATCTGCTCTCTGTCATCAGAATAGTCAGCTTGACAAAACCCAGTAAAAACTTTACAGTGGGATGATACTCATGAAAACCAGATTGCATTTTACATTTCATTGCTATCCTATTTGCAAATGCTTGGACATTAACTTGTAAGACAAGCAGCAATACCATGCGAAACTTGAATTAATTGTAGAACAAGAGCTTTAATTTTCACAGAATTAAAAAAGATTACATTGGCATTACGCTCAGAGCATATTAGTCTGGAAGCTGAATCCTTTGCCTTAAGACAAAAAATTCAAAGAGAAACTAACCTGAGGATGAAAAAAATATTAAAAATTAGTTGCAGAGAATGTGTGTTTTACCTGGAGATCACAAACCAAAAGTACTGTGTATTGATTTGGTTCAATGTGGAAGTTGGCGTTGTGTGTTTCTACACAAACATATGAGGACAGGTACAGGTGGAAACATCCATAACTCCCTCACAAACACATGTGACATACACACATTTCAATGGTAGCTGTAGTCATAGATTACATATCTGTTCACTTCACTGATTCAAAATTAGATGGACAAGAAGATCTTTGTCTCAGGGGAAAATAAAAGTTCCCAGAAGTGACAGCTGTAATACAGCTTGTCTGCTTTTCATCTTTTCAGACTGGCTTGCAAATGTTTGTTGAGAAATGAGAGATGATATTATCAAAACAAACAAACAGTTCTAACAGGGGATAAAGACTTATTGCTTCCACTGTTTCTTTCTTTTCTGCATGTTTTCTGGACAAAAATCATAATTATCTGACACTGTCCCTAAATCCTGTGACATCGTTTGGATTGAAGCTCATGAGCTTCCACTCTGCTTTTTTTTCATTAAAGGCATGTAGTCCTCCAAGTGATACTTGTCAGTATGGTGCTACAAACCTTTTTGGCACTCACGCTTACCAGAAGCATGATACATAATTGAAGAGAGCTGCTGTTCAGCTGCCTGTCAAACTCCCCTTGTATTCCAGTTCCTACAGTTTGCTACATATCACTAGCAAACATATTCTTTACAGCTTTTCATGAAAGCATCTGGGGTACACACTGGGTTTTGGTAGGTGTTGCAAAATAAAACTTAGAGCTGTACAAATAAGAAAAAAAGGGCATAGAAGTCACACAACCAGACTTCAACTTTGGCAAAGTTATATAGGACTACCCAAAAAAAAAAAAAAAAAAGAAAAAAAAAAAAAAAGACTGTGAAATAGGTCTAATAAGGTTATCATCATTTCTGCTGGCATACTGAGTAAGGGCAAGTGCATCAACTGAGAGATTCACAGATGTCAAAGTTACCCAACCAGGTGCTTATTACTAGAGCAGATGCTCTATGTTAAAAAGAGCAATGGAAGGTTTATGGCCCATTTTTATCTTGTTCACAAAATAAATATAATCATGGACAGTGAGGCAGTAAAGTGTTTGTGTAAATTGGTTTGTAAGAGACTTAAAACAGAGCTTATGAAAACCAGAAAAAGGCCCCTTAAACCTATACTGAATAGGAAGCTGACTATGCAAGCCACAAATCCTTGTGAAGCTGCTTTGTGTGACTGCACGGAAAATTCTTGTGTGAACCAAGTCGACTGCATGTTGCACATGAATTTGCTCGTTATTGATATGATACTGTTTGAAACTATATCCAGGAGAGACCCACCTCAAAAAATAACTGAAAGCAAAAATGTATCGAAATAAAAACTGCTAATGTGCTCTGGTGAACATTTTCCAAAATGAAACTTGCTGCGGTGCATTCCGGGGGGGGTCAACGAGCATCCGTCCACGGTTCCAGGAGCTGCCAGGGTTGCTCCGAAGGCACGGGAGGGCTGGCAAAGTTCCTGTAGGGGTTCACCCAACCCACCGATGGTCCAGGCGCGTGGAAGAAGGAGAGACAGGCGGAGGGGCTTGCCAGATGGTTTATTCAGCACTGGGGTCGTGCTGGGGAAACACCGGCACAGCGTGTTACAGTGACATAAATACAGACACGAGGGGCTGGGGGAGGGTACAACATCCAATAGAGGAGGAGAGCTGGGTTTGAATTTGGCGGGCTTTGTGTAGGATTACACAATACAGAGCCCTCCATGGGGTGGAGAACCGATACTGAGGGGGAGGGAGGGGACATAGCGGAGCCTGGCCATGAGATAGACCGAAACTGGCCAGGGCACACTGCAACAGCAACTGTTTCTTACTAGAGAGTTGAGTGGATAAAAACTAAATCTGCAACACGAATGCAAGTTGAAATGAATTATAAAAATTAAGAGAAGCTTCTTACTAGGTGAAAGAGATGAGAAATTTCCTGATTCTCTAATGATTCAAGTTGAGGTGGTGAATATTTTTCTGTGGGTAAAACACCTTCGTTTTTTTGTACACTTTGGTTATTAATATTGTTACTATGCCGTCTTGTTCCATTGCTTTGTGCTTTCAGTAAATAGTTATTTCAACCCATAGTCTCTGCTTTTGTCTCTTCCCCCTTATGGGAAGGGTTAGGGGAAGGGAAGTGGCTTACTGGAATTCCATTTCCAGCTGATGTTAAAATCACCACACATAGTTTATGAAAAACAAAAGCCTATGTTATTTTACTTTTTAAAATCCAGGCTGTAAAAACAACTGTAATTAATTCTTGAATCTGGTAAAGTTTCTGGCTACTTTCCAGAGAACTGACATTCCAACAGGAAAATAGAATACCTTTATTAGAGCCATCCAGTACAGGAATAATTTTAAAGATTTGTTTCATGATTCCTGGGGGTTGATGCACATGATTAGCAATATTATTCAGAGATTTTGAATCAGGCCCAGCGAAGCAGATAATTTCAGTAAAGAATTTCATAGTGTTTCTGATTACTGTATCTCAGACTTTCAGTTTGTGACACAAACAAAAAGGGAAAAAAATTCTCATCTTTGCTCTTCACTGCTGTTATGTAAAGGAATTACTCAATGCGGTCACATAGCAAATAAAATTAAATGCTTCTCAAAATGGGAAAAAAAGAAAAAATTCCACATTTAGCCATTATATATTTTACTAGTACTTTTTTTAGAAAACTGGTGGCAGCTATACAACAGAAAATATTTGCACAGATGAAGACTTCATTTAGGCTACCATTTGAATGGTGATTGAGAAGAAAGAAGACACCTGCTGCTAGGGCATGGACTTAACTGCTGATATTTACCAGGAAGAGAGAAAAGGTCAAGAAATGTTGAGATTATTATCTTGCTAATCAGAAATTTATACTCAAGAATAACTTTAAGAAATGGGAAAATTCATTCATTTGTTCTGCTAAGTTACTGTTAGCTGTAGTAATTCAAAATTTCTGGTATGGTAAAACTATGCTGTGTACATGAGTGGTCATTTTGAACCTGTGAATGATAAAAAGAAATGAAATTATTTGTTTTCTTTGGAAGAAAACAGTTCAAGAATGAATAATTAATTAATGCACTGGTGTAACCCTAACATATTCTAGACTGTATTATGTTGTAAAATTTATTTGACGCTTGTATGACTTGCATTAAAAATGGGAATGCATACACCTAACATACTGAAGTAAAAAAATGTTGCACCCAGGAAGCTAATATGTATCATTTTCCTCCTTGAGTACCTGATTCAATAGAAAAAATATACTTTGACATATGAATACCAGTTAAGGATGCTTGAACCAAAGTACAAAACACTATAGAGTGTTTTTCCATCGATTATACTCTAGTTCCCTACTTATTTTTGTTCCAAGCTGTATATATTTAAACTCAACATGCCTAAAGTACTCTTTGCAAAACAAGCTCTTTGTAGATGCAGAAAATGTTATCTTTTTCTATCACTGAATGGTCCAGTACAGAATACGTCACTTGCGCTGCCTCTGAGAAAAGCCAAGAGCTTTTAATCACCTGAAAAAAAATTCTTCTGCAGGAGGTAGTATAAGTGAATGAAGACAATGTGATATAATGAAGGAAATGGAGCAAAATTAAAACCATACAGACACTGCAGAAAAATTCACAAGCAAACATAAAATTATTGCCCTGTGCCAGCTACTCAATTCCCTGGTATAAAAGAAACAACAAAGCCTAGTTTCTATTCAATTTAGGTCATCTTAAACTGATCCACAGCCAAGCTGCGGAAACAATACAAGGAAATTCCTTAAGGAAATGCAAAATCCAAAGAGGTAAAAAAACCCAAACATATCAGGAGACCTCTCCGGAATTAACACCAGTACATCCAGGAATCACAGCTGCAGCTTTAAATTGTTATTCTTTCTCTCATTTCCATCTTTACAAGACATAGAGAATGATCATTAGGTTTTCAATTGCTTTGCACAGCTATTGCTTATTTGATCTCTGACTTTTGCATCTTAGTAATATTACACAAGGAAATCCAAATTATTTCTCCTGTGAATTATGTTCTGATTTTCTCTATAATCTCATACTTACTAGTTTTGTTATCATTTTATTGTCTGAAATAATTTTTTTTTCTTTTGCTTCTTTTTTGCAGTCGCTGGAATGTGAATGATTTGGTTCACAGAAAAAAAAAATCTGCTCTGTATGCTCAGATAACATACTCAGTATTTGAAAGTTCAAAACAAATGCTTGAAAATATCTGTGTCCTATAAGGCAACACATTGCTGACACTACCAGGGGCATTAAAAAGTTTTTACACGGAGATTCAACCGCCTTTGTTCAAGTATAGGTAGAAAAATAAACACACACAATCCTTGTTGCTTCCTGCTTTCTATATATGACCATATAGAAAATAGAATTTTGGAGAGAGCTCCATTGAAAAAAATTTAATTTAAATAGAAATTTCTGATCATATGTTCCAAGGTGGGTGCTTTCTCTGCCATAGAGTATTATGTTCGATAAAAAACATACTAGAGGAGCTCTGTTGAAACTATATAGAGCAAGAGATGTTGTTGTGCTTACAAATAAAACTTTCTGCTAAAGGCAGTCTAGCTCTTAGTCTACAGAAAAATCACTTTGGAGAGGAAGTTTTAACAGACATAGCTCCTTTACTCAGAGGTTGTTTTAAAATACCATCTCTATTTTTTTTCACTGAAAGCACAGAAGTGAACTAGTTTGTACCTCATCATATGATTTAAGAGACCATTTTTTTTAAAAAAAAGGATATCTAATTAAAAAAACCCCTACCAGTCTTTTCCCTTCCTTTTTTTAGTTAGTGTTGGAATGGGCCCTATGCAAAGTAAATGGCTAAAAAGCATGCTTTTGAAAGGTTTGACTATGCCAACACTTGTCCCAGTAGTGTTTTTTTATTCCAATCTGCTATTATATAACCGTGGTAAATTGGGAAATAATTTCTATATGCTTTGTAAAATGTTATAAATTCTAGTGGGAAGGCTAGACTGTTACTATACAGTATATGCATTACCCACAGAGACAGGAATTTTTTTATCTTAAAAATGTTTCCAATTTAAATTGTTTTAGACTAAAAGGAAAAGAAAAAAAAAAAAGGCATGAGAAAGTGAACATCATTATTAATGGTTCCCAAAAGGGGAGCTAAAACACAGATTGTCCCAGATCAATAAAAAGATGTCTCCCAAAAGAGAAGATCTAGAAATTCCTGATTTCCTGATTTCATTGCAATGATTGTACCCTGTCCAAAGCAGCACATGTGGCATAACTGAAAAGTTAGGAGGCATCTGGTGTGGACCATACATGTGTCAACTCATGAGATGCAAGCAATAATGCAAAGTACCCACTTTACATTTTGGCAGGCAGTGGATTCTTGGGTGAAGCACCCAGGACAAGAATAGTGCCAGATCATACTCTCCGTAGGAAAATGATTGCTCTCTTGAGTGTCCTCTGCATAACTTATGCACAAGAGATATTAAAAAAAAAAAAATAAGGGGAAAGTACTATACTATTAATTAACGGGTATTGAAACTGTCACTAGGGTCTTTTTTACATTAAACATCATGGATGATAGAAATCTGATTGTATCATCCACTAGCAGCAGAGAGAGACTGATTCACAACAGACTGGAAGTTTGTGTTGAGCAAGTCACACTATCACCTACTAAAACCAGGAGGCATCCAATTTGATCTGAATGAAGTGAAATATCCAAAAAATTTAAAGCCTTTTCTCAAAAAAAAAAAAAAAAAAAAGCATTAGCATGCATGACAGATGTGATTTAACCAAGATCAATACTGAGATTAGCCAAATTATGTGATGTTGCTGGAGAGCTGAAAAAGAAGAAGAAAGAAAATGTGTCCCCCCTCGACAGGATCTGTCACTTTAAAATAAAATGACAATAAAGAAACACAAGAGTTGTTGTGGGAAAGAGGCCAGCTGACCTCAATATCAATGACAATAGTGAAATAAAATTAAACAGAGAGAAAAAGTCTATTTGCCACAGTCACAGAAATCTCATGAATGTACAGTACACACCTTGCTTGGACACCAAGTACAAGCTGGAACAGATCACCGCTCCTTAGAGAACATTCCTGACAACCTGATGCCTTCTGTACTGAGAAGTCTGCAGTGCAAGACCACACAATTACAAAGGTCTGATGTGAAACTAATACAGAATCCCAGAAGTGAAATTCCTGTAGCAGTTTCTCTCGCACCATTTCACAGAAGGAGAAAATATGAAAAAAAAAAAATTCAGATGAACAGATGCCTGTGATATTAAAACACTTGCCAAGCACTTAGCCAGTAGAAAAGCATTCTCTGAAGAGCTCTAATAAACTATAGAAAGCCCATGAAAAAGGTTGGTCCCTGGCCTAAGAAATTAGTGGCTTAAAAGAGTGGTATGTGAAGGACAGATCAGCTCTAAAAGAAGATGTATAATGATTTTCAAGATAACATTTGCTGTCATTCAGTGTAACACAAGATGGGTACAATTCCTATGCTTTTATGGATGCACAGCAGGAGGAATGGATTGGTTGTTGCAAAGCTCCGGAGAAAAGCTGAATTCACCTTGGTCATGATACATCACACAAGGCTGGCTCCAGATCCCCAAACAATTAAAGCCAACACAGGCACAATCATGAGATAATACCATGGCTGCAGCTACAAAAAGTAAAATTTCAAGTGTGTAACTCAAAACAAGCAAGCGCATAAACATCCTAATACAGTTACTCTGCAGGGACGTAGGTAATAACTACTCCAAATTTACTGTATTTATGGGAGGGATATGTTGCATCTCTTGGGAGTTAAATGGCAAAACCACTGTTCCTTTAAAAAGAGAAATTAAAAACACCTCTGACACAGCTTTGCTGTCAGTCTCTCTGTCGACATACTGTGCTGAGACTGCTGGCATCACCACAGGTCTTTGAAGCACCTAATACTCAACCCACTTTAGCTTACACCACGTTGAATGGAATTCAGTTGTGTTAAGCTATATAAACAGGGGAAACACAGTAAGACAGAAGAATGCACTTTTTGGTTTATGCACCCTGAATCTCTGGGAATATAAATGGCAATAGAATTTTTTGAGTACAAAATTTATTTTTCTTGAGTATCTATGAAAAAAAAAAGCTTCAACGCAAAACTCGCTTCTCTCTCAAGTAAAAAATATCAAGAAACATTTGGAAAAATTACTAAATGAGATGCAATTCCAAATGCAGGTAAGGGCAACAGATGCCATTTTGATTAAATCATAAAGATTTATGCAAAAAGCAGAAGGACTTTAAAAATTATAAATAATCTGCTGAGGATGCAATGATCTATAAAAACAGAGAAAATTAAATATTTAACTAGTAGAGTTTAAAAATATCCTATGCAGTATGAATTTCCTCAGACAGTTCAAGAAACTTTAGGGAGTTCTTTAAACTTATGGTCAGTAAAATGGTAAATAATCATTTGTCTACTAATGGGACACCTAATAATTGATGTTTGAAGTTGTTAACTGATGTGTAATAGTAAGATATTTATTCAGATAAAGATAATCATTGTATGAAGTGTTTTGCAAAATACTGTTAAAACAAGAGTATTTTGAGCTTTAAATAACAGTGGATTATTCAGTGAGGACTGTAGTAGTGATTCCATTGCTACCAATGAAACACCTGCAATTCTCTGCTGTAGTTTCTTTTCATCATCTGTCAAACATGGCAAAGTAGATGACAACAACTATGGAATATCCCTAAAACCAAGCTTTATTACAACTATGGAATATCCCTAAAACCAAGCTTTATTGCTGTTAGACAATTAAGGGCTAGTTTCTTTCGGATATAACTTACTCATGAATTTGTGCTTTCCTGTCCCTTTTTTGCCTTTGGTAGACTGGAAATTTAGTACAGTCAGGCCGCTTATGTTTAAACATGAAGTTCTAATTCTTTCACCTCATTTTTTTCCTAATTTAAACACATTTTGTACCTATGAGTCACATGTATAAGAGCCTAACCTATCTTTGCCTATCCCTTTCTTCAAACAGATAAATATATCATAACAAATAGGGATACAGCTCAAAACTTAAAACACAGAGGTGGTAGCTCTGAGACCAAAAAAAGTTTGGTTTTGTTATCAATGTGAAGTGCCCCAAGAATGTTTACAGCCACACGATGTGAGCCCTTCCTGAACACACGGAATCTTCTTATTCTCCTTTCAAGGCTAGTGGCCACAGCATTATAGATGTAGCCTCACACTGAAGGCATTTTTATATGAAATGTTCATAACTTGGAAGTGGTTTAGCATGCATCTTGTTTAATCCCCACATTTTGGAGTTACTGTACTGTTTGGTTTATGTCTTTTATATTTATAACTAATTGTATTTTTATGTAGTTATGTTTTAATAAAAAACATGACGATTTTCTACAACTGAATTTTCAGTCAAGAAAAGAGAAAAAAAAGAGAAGGTTTCATGAGATACATCACTCAGACAATTATTTCTGAAATTACTATCTTACAGTGTCAAATGATCAACAGCAACAAGAATAGAATCAAAATCTCATCTAAGTATGACCTTAATGTCAAGAGCTTCTCAGATATGATTGACCATCTTTCTTTATTACTGGGGTTAAGTACAGCTAAGCTGTCAAGAATGATTTGTTGGAACCGCATCCTGCATCCTGTCCTCAGTGTCCCTTCCAAACAGGTGTCCCTCTTCTATTCTGAAAAACAAATATTCATTCGGTGTGTTCTGCTGTGTTCCAGTAAGCCCTTCTGATCATGAGAGCAGCTGACTGCATGGGGCCAGGAAACTGGGTAGATTCTGTAAACACTTGTAAACCACTCGAGAATATTAAATCTGGCTTTCCTATTTTGTCAGTACTCCTGACCTGTGTTTGGTATCTTCCCAGGATTTAATCTGTACCCTTGTTTTCCATTGTGATACTAAATGTGATAAATGTGATATTTGCAGTGTGAAACAGACACAAATGCATCCTGAAATAGATTGCAAAGACAGGAAAATTGAAAAAATTCAATCACTGCAGCAAAGTGTATTGTTGTAAATCTGATGAGCTGGATGGTTGTTAATACCTCTAAGTACTCGAAGGAAGAGAGACAAGGTACAAGAAATACTGATGTTCTATTATGTGCTTTATTAAAGAGAATTTCCCCCGAGTTTGTACTAAGTCTATTCATTTCCCCCATGCCCTAGGCCAAGATTTTTGCCACATAAACAACAGAGTTCAGAAGAAAATTTAGTTAAAAAAACAGGGGTTATACAAGTGTACCTGATTTCTCTGCTTTTCAGCTAAGCAGTCCTCTCTACTCAGTTTCCTTATCCAGGGATTATTAGCTTAATATAATTTAATGAATTACAAACCATATTTATAAGCCTGTTTACGAGTTAGTGTGTTCAGACTATAACAAGATATGAAGATAAGTTCGGACTATTTGAAGAAGTGTTTTGTTCCTAATGTTAGGAAAAATATGAATAAAAATTAATCAGATTTTGATGAAGAATATCAAGTTTTCATCTAACCATTAATGTGGCCTCAATATCAGATATTTGTTGGCTAAATGGTGTCTGAAGATTCTTGTTTACTCTTACAAATATGTCAGATGAAAAGACTGAATGAGAACCATGCGGACTAAATTACCATGGGGTAAGATAACCCATAGATACAGCCTTAATCTAAGTGAAATAATGTGGGGTTTTCAGTCAGCACGAGCTGAGTAAACTCAGCAAGAAGACACAGACTATTCCCAGAGCTCAGGCTCTTTAAATCTCTACCTGAACTTGCCTTGCATTAGTTTCCAGCTTAAGCCTATGCAATATCCTGGCAGACATTCTAACTCAAAAGGGCACTTATCTAACAAAAACTGCATGGGCCTGCGCTTGATTGCAGAACTAGTATCTACTTGAAAGCAAACTTTATTTAGATGGCTTCTTCAGAAAAATTATACTGAAAGCTGGCTGGGGGTGCCTCTCCGCTTCGCGTTAGGTTGGACATCAGGAGGAATTTCTTCATATGGACAGGGTTGTCAGGAATTGGAAAGGGCTGCCCAGGGGGGTGGCAGAGTCCCTATCCATGGAGGTGTCCAAGGAATGACTGGACATGGCACTCAGTGCTCTGGTCTGGTTGAGAAGCTGAGGATGGGTCACAGGTCAGACTTGATGACTCTGGAGGTCCTTTTCAACCTCAATGATTCTGGGATTCTGTGTTAGTGAGCAGGGCAGTACAAAGTTCAGGAAGCCTAGAAAATAAGGAAATTGAATAAATATGAAAATTATTTTTAAAGTATTGCAATCGCTTTTTGCAACACAGAGGAAAAACTTGAAAGTTCTTGTTGTGACAAAAATGCACAGAGGTAAACATAGGACAAAGATATGTTCTAAACTTGATTCTCATTTAAAAATCTGTTTTGATACTGAAGCATATCTCTATCGTAACACACTGCAAACAGTATACATCAACTTAGAACCCTTCAAAGTACTTAAAAGGTGACTTTCACCTGGTAGTGCTGTTCAGAAGCAAGTCTCAACATTAATTTGTCAGAAAAAACCAAAATCATAAGTTGGAAGTTTAATAATGAATGTACCTATTATAAGTCATCTATTAAGTGTACATTTACAATTTGCATTGAATGTTGGTTCCCTCAAGAGGATGTTACATTACTCTATCATTCCAGAAATCTTTATGTTCTTTTTATTCTATACTTTCAACTTAATTAATTTCCTATGACTTACTTCTTCCTGGTAAGATTTTCTACGAGGTTTTATAAAGATTAGTATCTGAATTGAAATCTAGATGAGATTTATGGAATAATTCCATGATTAATTGTTTTTGCCACTTATAATAGTTTATAGATTTCCATTTAGAAAAACTGAACTGCATGTTATAATAAACACTAAAATGTCTGGCTTTCAAGGATCAGAATGTTTCAAGAACAATCCCCGGATGAATAATAAAAATAAATCTTCCCTTACTCTTTTCCTATTATTTTTTGAAGTGCAGCAATGTTCCTAAAGAAAATGAATGTGCCATGTGACGTGGAAGGTATACCACAAAAGATATGATAAAAGTAGCACAGGACTAGTGAAGTTCCACAAGAATGCAATGCATCGCCACTGTTTCTATATAATTGAGCAAAATTTTTCTTGTTCTCTTCAAAGATTCTGACTGAATAACCATAGAGTAAGAGCTAGAAACTAATATTTCTTTCTATGCCATAGTGCAGAGGCTAATTTTTTTCAAAATACAGATAAAAGTTTGAATGTGTACTAGACTTGCTTTGCCTGAGAACCTTTTGCTATTTTTGTTTGAAGCAGATGCTAATGTCTTCCTTTTCTATCCTTCTAACACATCTTGGCACTGATCTGCCCTACAATGCAGTAGCATTCCATATCATTGCTCTTCTTGGATGTGATTCCTATACTCACTTAAAGCCCAAGTAATCCCACTTAAATGAAGACAACCTGATGAAGACAGTAAAAATTAAGTTTACACAATCTGATACTCTAAATGAACTGCTTCACTCTCTTGTGACTTCTATTCCAGGAACTGGTCGGCTCAGCACAAAATGTAGCTGGTCAGCTTCAACTTGTAAAAAGTTTTGGATATAGTTTGTGGCACAATCCATTCCATCATTACTTTATTCTATGGTTTTGGAGCACTGTATTGGGAAAATAAATTCAATTCTTGTTTGCAAATATAAAAATCATGGCAGGAAAAATATCAGGCAGAGGATGAATTCCATGACTGGAAAAGAGAATTAGAGTATTCTGCCTTCTGTGTGTCTTGTCTCCTGGGCCACCTGAATATACTGACCTTATTATACTGTATTTTTACAGCTAAAACAATACTTTTATCCTACTCTGTGATGAAGGCTTCTGGGCACTCTCAAAAAAACCAATTATAGCACTATGAAGATATAAGACACTGGTATATAATTCTTACAGAATTATAACACAATTACTTCTCTACATGTAAATAAAGCCTTCTGATTTAGTAAAACCTGGATTCTCCTAATTCAAGCCACCTCTAAGCCACTTTAATACTGTACTCTTCCTCTGGTTGGAACCAATTTCGTATGTTACCTGAGGATTATATCTGTTATGAACATTAATGCGGCTGGTAGAAAACAATGGGACTAGCCCCATCCCATGTCAGACAAAAGTTCTGCAGCAAAGCAAATTGCTAGCAGTAAAGAAAGATTTTAGTGAACTGCTAAGATGGAGTGCCAGTCTGTCTCCTGTCAGTGATGGAGATGCTCTTTATCCGCTTTGTCGAAGCTTGACATACATTAGTATGCCAGACACTCATACCAGCAAACTCAGCACAAGGTAGCATATAACATGTACCCACAGGTGACTGGTTAATATAATTTCCTTCATTTTCAATCAAGACATATTCAGTTTAATTTAGATACCTGTCCCTTCTTTGCCACTGGGGCTTGTGTCAAGCTTATACGGGAGATGCAGCAAGCTTTATTAGCATAGATATTAAAGTCACTCATTACAAGTGACACAGTCAGAGCAAGCAACCCAGCACTTGCTCAGTGTCACTAAAAGCTGTGTTAAACTTGATCTGAAACTGCTCTGCTCCATCTGAAGATATAATAGTTACAAACTATCAGCATCACCCCAGAGCAGAAACTTAAACGCAATATATTTATTTGAGCTGGTACTTTTGCCTGTAGAGATATTAAATATTAAACAAGAGAAGCCTATGTGTTTCTGGTACCTGGTGTATTCTTCCTTAGCAAAAAAAAAAAAAAAAAGGTATCTTTCTTTTATTCATTGAAAACCTTCTTGCCTACTCTCAGAAACCTTGTTGTCATTGTGTACCATGGCCACAATAAGATACCTTGATCAAGATTAGGAAGCTATTAGCTTTATACTTTTCTAACATGAAATGTAAATAATGAGAGTCAGTGTCATGTTCCACTGTGGGGAGCTGCGAGGAGTTCTTTTAAAAATAGATGATCAGGAACGAAATTAAGTCAAACAAGACAACCTTGTATCTGAGAACCATTTATTGGTAATGGAAAACCAAAAGGAAAAGGAGTTGTCCAAATGAAAGAGGGTTAAAAAAGACAGAAGAGAAGGAAGGAAAATGGAAAAGGAGTTGTCCAAATGAAAGAGGGTTAAAAAAGACAGAAGAGAAGGAAGGAAAATGGAAAAGGAGTGGAGGGGAGAGAGGGCAGACAGAGAGAAAAGCGGGCACTACCACCAGCAGGACTGGGGAGCGCCATCGATGTCCATGCAGCAGTAGGAGGTTGTGTTACACTGCATTCTGGGGAGCCTGAGCAGTGCTCGGAGAGGCGCAGCTCCGCAGGCATGGCTGCTGCAGCGACGGACAGCCAAGCACATGGGGAATGGGCACTTGGATAGGAGCTCCAGAACCCCGGACAGGGTCACGGCAGGGACTGTGGCAGTGGGCTGGATTGGAGTGGCAGGGCAGCAGTCAGGGACACAGGGAAGCAGGACAGACGTGACACCAAGCAAGAGTCAGCAGGGGCAGAAGAGCCAAAAGGCAAGCTAGAGCAAGGGCAAAAAGGACAAAAAATGGGCTGGGGCCAGGGCAAAAAGGACAAAAAATTGACTAGGGCCAGGTCAAAGGAGAAAGCAGCAAACAAGCAAGCCAGCAAGCCCCAAAGCCAAAAGGCACATCTCAAGAAACCCCAAGCCAAAAAGCACATCTCAAAAACCCCCCCAGAGCTTGTGACGCAGTAACTTTTTTGCCCCCTGGTTTCTCCCAAAGCCCACCTGCTAACAGGAGACCATTGGCCCAGTCGAACCTTCCACTGCAGTCCATTGGTAGAGACTTTTTGCCATCAGATTGGAGAATGTCTGTGGAGGATACAGTGTCTCCTACTCACATTATCCCATGTGAGACATTAAATGGTTGCCAGGCAAAGTCTCCCCAGAGACAAGGCTCTTAGTTTCCTCCTGCAAGTGGCACATGTGTAGCTCCTCCCCACACGCCTCTGACAACCAATGTTAAGACAAATCAAAATTAAATTGGATTGTCACAGGCAGTCATGGCCTTAAAAACCTATAATTGCAGTGAACAAAACATTTAAGTAGAAGAGGAACAGAGTATGAAGGGAGTGAAATGATCTGCTTGAAGCTACAAAACAAAGCACATCCAAAGTAATAAAACTCTTCATGTCATCTAGCTCCTTATCACTAGGTAACGGTGCCCTCCCTCAGTCTGAAATAAAAATTGGTTTTGTCCTTCTGCATTTAATGTTAATCTGATCAAACCACAGTCCTCCAGCTATTGCTGTTGCTCCTTTGTGTGGAAGAAACAAATCTTCTGTACTACCTGTCAAAACAAGAGTTTGAGAACTCCTTTTGTTAGTATACATGAGATGAAATTATATAGCAAGATTTACACTTGCATATTGTAAAATAACTTTTAAAATCTGGAGACGATATTTGTGGACACTCCTGAATAATGCTTGAAAAAAAAGATCTGAGCCACAGAGCCACCACCCAGAGGGTTAGCAATGACTAGCTTTAGAAGGTTGGCCACATTTCATGTTAACAGGAAAGCATTCCTATGTTTTTTGCGAATACGCTACTTTCCTTAGAAAACCCTCTTTATAGTCTAAGAGTTTATGTTCCTGCAAAACTCTCCAAATTCTACCCTTATTTTATGGTGTTGCAGTCAATGTCTTCATGATGAGCTAAGAGGAAACACATATTTTATATATATCTGCAGTAGATAGTATATATTTATGGTATAGATATATATACACACAAAATAAAGAATGTAATGTCACTATAATTGAAGTCTTAAAACTCTAATCATTATTGGTCTAGATCTAATCATTTAATTGTTATCAGAAAATAAAGAATTCTACAGTTAGAATGCTTTCATACAGGAAAAGTCAATAACAACAACAACAACAACAATAATAATAATAATAATAATAATAATAGTAATAGTAATAATAATAATATGGTTACACTTGTTCCGTACATACCTTTTGGTTTCTTTCTCTTTCCTGAGGTTGTGTCCACCTTTCCCTTGCTTTGGTTCCTGAGGCCAGTGGTTTCATCCTGATTGGGGAGGACGGGGTGTGGGTGTTGCAATAAATTATCAATATCTTTTGTCATTCATCATCTCTGAATTTAGATGATTACCCCTAAAACCAGCTTTGTCCAGCTCCAGGTCTGGACATATCCATCACTCTCCAAATTTTCTTGCTGTCTGAAATCAGCTTTGTAGTGCCTGACAGTTACCTTTGGTAATGCCGCAGGAATTTACACTGTTTTAAGGATGAGAGCATTTGGACCATGATATGGAGATAGTTAAGCACACACATTAGTAACAGTTAATTTCTTTAGGGAGGTGATCTGCACATCTGGTTGCAAGGACAGAGGAGCTGTATTTTTCTATTTAAGTATATAACCAAAGCTTCCTTAAAAATGGTATAAGTATCTTTAAGATTCCTTTAATCCAGTAAATGGTACTAACAATTTTGCTTAACTATTTTAATAATTTACAATGAAGACTCAGTTTGTTACCTTCAGCAGGAAATCCACCAGACTTAGTTCTGTACCTTATTCTAGACACAGCTGCATTTTCTTTTCTTCTAAGGACAAACTGCTAATCTGTACACAGCCAGTGAATTGTTTCCAAATCCTTTCTCAGGTGTGAATCTAGAAATGCAAGGTGATAGGTCTGGTCACAGAAACTTGCTTTCTCCCTCCTGCTCTGCACCTCCCTGAGGAATCACTGTGTTGGCAGATGATCGCTTAGGTCAGGTGGCAGTTTTTGCCCTTGCTTGTTCTGGCTAGGTGTTTAATCCTCTTGTCAGTGAGAGCAATTGAGCGTGCTCTTGTCCCTTTATCCTGCATGATGAAAGGGGTCAGCTTTCCAAAATAATTTCCTTCTTTCATGTTTCATCTGACTTTCTAATCTTTGTTGTCAGATGTGCAAGGGAAACACAAAGCCAGGTTCTGTAACACTAGACAAATCCTCTTTTTCTCTGCGCTCTTACAAATGCCAGGTCCTAGGGGAGCATACATGTGCTCATGTGTGTTTTCCCTAAGCAATTTGAAGCTATGTCTAGGTCACTGTGAACTTAGAAGTACAGTTTACCAGATACAGACTTGGTTCTTCCTCCCTGGAACTTTGTGCAGCAAGCTGTAGGTACAGTGAGTTCGCTGGTCACAATTCGCTCTCCATTCTGCTGCAGTGATTCCCACAAGCTGTGTTTTCGGGCTCTTGGCAGCTAAGACTTCTGTTTTTATAGTGATCCCCCTGGTTCTGGTTTAGAAGCTTACTATATGCATTAAATCTATATTACTAGGGACTTCTGGAAGGTCTGCTAAACATCTGTTCTTGACATTTTGGGTCTTTCTTTCAAATTAAATAGTCGCAGATTGAAAGTTGTTCTAAACACTCTAACAGGACACTCTAACAGTCACTGAACATGCAGGTATGTCCCTTTAAAAAATATCTCACAGATAATTTTAATTGTTTATCCCTGAAAGAGTTATTGATTGACTATTCTTCTAAAAATGAGTTGACTGAAGAGTGACAAAAATTTAGTAAGCATGTACACTGATGAAAACCAGAATGATACAGATGCTGAATAATAAGTATGTTGGGAAAAAATTCAATCTGTTCTAGTCAGCAGTGCCTTTGAAATATCAGAGAGAAGTAGTTTCTGCCTCCCACTGGATTCCCATTTAGAGACCATGGGTTACTGACTCACAGTTCTGCTGTGCGGCATTTGGACAAACAAACTGGCTAAAGCTCAACAGCTGAAGTTGAGGAATTTTCAATTTTTGCTGATGTCAGTGGTACATTCTAAATACCAATTCACTAATAAAGATTATACTTCAAGTTATGGGTGATAGGAGAGAAATAAAGAGAAAAAAAAAGGTTCTTCAAGTGTGAGAAAAGACAGGTCATCAAGGTATATTTCGAATTCTGCAAATAAGAGTATATTTTCCTCCAGTCAACACTATACTCAAATCAATTGAGCATGCAGAACTATTTTTTCAGATGCTTTTTGGCAGAAATACATATTTTCTGTAATGTGTTAAACGATATTCCTGTAGATTTCCTTGATAAATTAAAAAATAAATTATAGAAAGTGTGTTTACCCCGAATAATTGCAGTGTACCAGTGAAAAAGATATCTCTGAATATTACAAAAGTCATGCACGGTTATGTGCACATTAGGGTTTCTGAGTGACTCTGACTACAGTTTTGGTATTGCAGCCTGTCCTGTGCTATATTGAATTATCCTTTCTTGTATAGGTACTTACTGGTGCGACTGGTGCATCCATCCCTGTTCAACAGACAGATGAAGTCACAATCTCATCTGAATGCAGAGATGAAGGAATCTAGAATAAATGAAAAATCGCATGCTTCAAATATTTTGTATTACTCTGTCAAGAAACCCTTCACAGCCTGATTCAAGTTAGTACTAAATTAGCATTGCTACTTTTTGATAAATAGAAAATCACTTTTTAAAGGTTTGGGGATTGGGTTGTTGGGATTTTTTTTGTTTGGTTTTGTATTCTTTCTTTTTTCTTTTTTTTTTTTCCCTAGCTATCCTGATTTATTATAGTATTTGTGCATTTTGTCCTTTCTTGTGAGATTTCAAATACTCTGACATATTTGCACTCTTAAATCTCTCAGGATAGACACAGGCTTCAGAAAGTTTCCACAGGGGCTGTAACTCCCCACTTCCATACAGAGAGCCTTTGAAATGCCAGATTAGGTGCTGAGACATCTCTTCTGGCATCAGATCTAATCTACATGGCTAAGATATGGTTTCCCCAGGTTTTGTGCAGTATACAAATAAATTTTAAAAAACTGCTCTAGAAAAAAGAGAAAAAAAGGTTGCTCCTTCTCTGATTTCAGGCAAAAAAAAAAAAAATCAGTGTGAAACCAAAAATCAAATGGGTATACTTTTACAGCCTAGAGTTTGTTGACTAATCCACAGAAAGGAGAAATGTGTAAAATATTAAAAAATTAAAATTCTTCTCTACTTTGGGTCATTATCCATTTTTAGCTGTGACAGCCTTGAGTAGTGTATCCATTTGGGGACATAAAGATTTCAGTACAATGTAAGTACCTGTTAAAAAAAGTGAAAACGAATAACACTAAGAGGCTTATAAGGAGCGATTAGTGGGGAATAGTTGAAGGACTTGGTTTAGCCAAGCTAAAATAAATACCATAAGAACAAAATGGTAACAACCACTTATAGTGGATGAGATCAAGGAAAGTGAAGGATTTGTGTTGGGGTAGGATGCAAAAATTAAAAGCTCCATTTGATGAAAACATGGTGGGACAGTAGGAGAACTCTATTTTCTAGAATGCTTAGTGTGTTAATATTCTGAATAGAAAGCCAGAAAAGCAAAACAAAACTAAGGGAAATGAAGCACTGTGTTAGACCATCTAGGAGGACTGCAGAACCTGTCTAACGGAGTATAAACCAGATTAAAACAACCTTGAATACAGTTATCCTTCCCTCAAAACAAGGAGGGCTGGAGCATGTGACTGCTGAAACAATATGTTTAATGCAAAGAAGTGAACATTTATTAACATGAATGTGAATAAAGGGAGGAAAAAGCCTTTATCTTCTGTTTCCTGGATCTTGGTAAATCTCTTTTGGGAGATGTTAACATCTCAGCTGGCAAATGCTTAGAAATGTGATGCTACATGAAAAATTTTAAAAGTCCAATGCATTTCATTAGTGATGCTCATTCTTTCATGACTTTGTTTTTTAAGGATCATGTGAGGTGCTTGCCCTCAGGCTGCAGCTCCGTGATGCTGAGGCTGACAAGCAGTGCTGGACATGACCAAGGGCTGAGCTTGTGCATCCCTGAGCCTGCTCCTACCCAGCTCCCTCCCAGCCTTCAGGGCCAGGTCCCATCACTGCCCCTTGGAGGGCTTGGCACCTACTGCCAACATTTGGTCAGGAGTAACTACTCAGGAATAACAGTTGATATTTTCGCTTGTTTGTTTGTTGTCCCCTTGTGTTGTGTGTTTCTCATCCCTGATGTATTATGATTTAAACCTTGCAGATGGTCTACGTAGTTCTCCAAGTGAGGATTTGCTTACAATCTCCTCAGTGGTCTGTGCTGACAAATTGCTGAAAAGGGCATCACAATAAACACTGTAGAGGTGCAACAGCATAATGTGCAAACAAGATGATAGAGCCCATGTTTGTCTCATTGAGTTGGAAACTTTACAGCAGAAGTTTGAACAGCTGCAGTACTTTGTTTAGGCATCAGCGCTGAAGTCTTGCATAAATCTTTTTGACTCAAAAAAATATTGGGAAATATTTGTATTTTGAGTTAATGGAAAAAAAGGGGGGAGAATTGGAATTGAAATGATGCTATGGCACATGCTGTAAGGATACACCTCTTAGGAGTATATTGACAACCCATAATGTATAGAAATATAGATGTGATCATGAAGAATTATGAATAGTATTATAAGTGCACAGTGAAATATACCTTATTACCCATTTAAAACTGACTTTTGATTGTACAGAAACAAACATATATCTGTTGGAACATAGAAGGAAAGACAGAGTGATAAAGGAATAAAAATGCAAAGAAAAAATGCTCACTCCTGCACTTACTTGTGTAATAAGCTGTACAGACTCAGTAGAACTATTAATTTTTTTGGGGAAAAAAAATTACCTGTTCTGAAATGTAGTGCAAAATTTGAGAAGTTCCTGAATAGAGGAAATAATAGAATGTTTTATTTTAAAATATATTTAAGGGGAAAAAAAAGGTTTCAATTTGTCTGTATTTTCTTTGTGAAATGAAGCTCAGAAGGCCAGAAAACCTTTACTGTTTTCAGATCTTTGATGGAAAACTTGAAAAGCCTGAAAGCAGCCATGTCCTGCCTTAGAGGTCTGATCTGAGACCCTAAGCTCTGACTGTAATTACATGCATATAAACATCTTTAAACATAAAGAGTCAGGAAATATTTCATCGCCTTGAGTCTTCAGGGTCATATGGTGACTACATACTGGTTACCTAACTCTTGCCACTGGTTTACCCCTAGAACACAGGTAGTGACCCAAGGTAATGGGGCAGGGGGGTTAATTTTCAAATTTCTTACTGTATGAAATAATGCTATCAGCACTGCAGCCCCCAGAGTGGAGTGAATCTGTGTTTTGACAGCATTAATCCACCTTGCACGCCTTGGGGCACTCAAAAGAGTATGCTTGAATCCGGAAAATTTATTCTGGAATTGTGATGGAGTGTCACACAAATTGGAAAGCAATATAAATGTTAAAATTTGGCCATACCACCTGTTATATTGGTCCCTGATCTGTACACCTCTCAAACCAACTATGGACATTACCTCCAAAAGTTTTAAATGGTGTGGGTTCAGAGGGTGCAAGAACCAGTTCTATTGGCCCTATTAGTAGTATCATGGTTGAGCTGTCTGTTTGCAAAAATAGACAAATGGAGCTCTGTCATGGGGCTGCTGGAAGCTTCATTAAACCGGTATATTTCACTGAAATGCCTTGCCCTCACAAGCCCAGCTGTCTAAAATACCTTTTTAACCACTGTTCAAAAAGGTTGTTGTTTGAGAAAAAGAGGACCTTGGTGCTACACAAAGGAAAATAAGTTCTCCAAGAAAATCAGATTGCACGCTGGTTAAATAAGTGGAGTTGCTTCTACATCTTCCTCACTGAAGAAATAGGCAGTGACACAAATGGTCAGCAATGCATAGGAGGCCAAGTTCTCTGCTAGCTGGAGTTTGTTAGTCAACCAAATTTTCCTCTGTCATAAATTCCCAGATGTCAGTGACCTCAGGAATATATGATGGGACTGAATCCCTTCACTAGGAATATATGCACTATTACAGAAAAAGTTGTCTTTAATATAGAGTTAAAGAACTCAGAACTAGCAATAGGAAGGGTAGTCAAGGGCTGGATTTGTATGTATGTCCTGTAGGTCACATAGCTTGAAAGCTAGCAAACTAACTCAACCAACAGGAAAGTTAGGAGGTTTAGGAAGTTATTGATGTCCTCTTGCACATGCAAAGAATAAGCTCAACACTGATCAAAATGGCCTGGAAAGACACAAAAGCTTCATGTGGGGAAAGAAAAGGAAGAAAGAAAGAAAGAAAGAAAGAAAGAAAGAAAGAAAGAAAGAAAGAAAGAAAGAAAGAAAGAAAGAAAGAAAGAAAGAAAGAAAGGAAGAAAGAAAGAAAGAAAGAAAAGAAAGAAAGAAAAGAAAGAAAGGCAGGCAGCTTGTATGGATAACAGAGCCAAACTCTTTCTCTTCAGGAGCCCAGACTGCCAGTTGAGTCCAAGCTTATAAGTGCAAACAAAACCACATAATACCTGCATAATTCTACATCATAATAGCCAGGTCTGATATATTTAAAAGGACAGACCTTCAACAAAAAATGGCAAAGCATAGATGGATTCTGACAAAATTTGAATTAATAATAACCACATCAATAACAATAATGATGAATAATAAGCTAAAAGCAAGAATAATAGTAAGACATTTCTGCATTGTAGGTATAATTATTGGTATATGACTTACAAAGCTGTCAGCTCTTTTGTGGTCCAGATTATTAGATCTCCAGTCTTTTATATATGCAGATCAAAAGCATGGAACAAAGCATAAGCAAGGGATACAAACAAGTGGACAATGCTACTGTTCATTCTGGGATAAGGTATGATTGTATAAGTGACTAGAAAAAATAACATGATCTGGCCTAGTGTTTTGGAAAGATGTGAGATCTCCCAAAATGTCTCTGATTGTATGCCTTCTAATCTTAATATATGACCTGACTCTTCTTTTTATGAAAATGATCAAGGCAAAATTTAAAAAATGTCCCGAATTTCTAGTCTTATTTATTTTTAGCTTGGGAGAGAGTGAAAGACAGATAATGAAAAACTTAACAGTTCCCTACTGTAAAAGATTCTATACAGTAACAAAGTATAATATTCTCTCTCTCCTCTATTTCAGCCTAATGCTTTAGACCCCTTTTACGGTACACGCAAAAGCCTGCCAAGCCCAGTGAGTAATGCAGACTTTTTTTCTAATTTGCTTGTAGATGGTCCTAGCTTAAATTTTTTTTGTTTGAAAAAAAAATAGTAGACTTTAATCAAGGTTAAAAAAGATTGATTTTTACTTCCATTAACCTAGCAGAGATATCACCTTGAGTTAGGAATCATGGTTCCAGGTCAATGTCTTGCAATTATGCTAAACAAAAGTATGCATAGATATGCTATAGAAAATGCAGAGCTTAGTTTATTTATCGTGCAGTGTTAATTTCTTTACAAAGGCAATTTCTTTGAAACTGATTAATAAAGATATACATCATATATATATATATAAACATATGTTTTATTATATGAGTATAGAAATGTGAAATGGATTCACAGAACTCACTTTCATTACTCTAATTGTTGGCCTTGAAAAAAGTAGTTTTCTAATATATTTGAAATGAAAACGTTGGTTGGTTGGGGTTTTTTAATGAGTCTGTAATTTAGAGATTGGAATATATTCCTGTTTGGCAATAAACATCTAGATTAATATTCTTCTTTCAGTACCTTAAATAACTCTTTCATACTCTTATTTTTGACATTCATTTTCAGGCATTTTTTCTCCATTTAACTTTCAGGTTTTGAATGCCAATGTTGTACAAAATTTTCATATTTGTTCTTATAAGAAGAATGCATAAAAGCAATACAGTTAATGTTGTCAGTGCTTTACTTGTGGTCTCAATGATCTTTTTAAGACCTGGTACCATAAATCCATGGCCATTGATCAGTGTTTTCAGGAAAAAGTGTGCTTCATAACTGCAGTTTCCTTTCCTGCTCTTTATTTAGACAGTGCACTTTCATGAATTTTTTTTTTATTACAGTTATGTTAGCTGTCTAGAAACAAAACCTGAGAAATGGTAGCTGAATAACTACAAAACTGTACTTAGCTGTGTCTATTTCTTCATGAGATCTTTTCAAATTGTGTTACCTTCATAGAACATCTTACTCTCTACCTTAATTTTGTATCATGCATTTGAAATGCAATGGTAGGAGAAGAAAGTTAAGCAGAGCTTTCTGGTTAATCAAAAAGTGATTTCATGTAGCAATAAAGGTTATTTTATATAGACATATATATATATATATTTCTGTTTAAATGCATAATTTTGTTAAAGCGAAACAGATGAAAAAAGATCTTTTCATATTTGCAAAAGATGTTTCATATTCTATTGTATTTTCAAATCGTAACTGCAAAAGCTTTTGCTCTGAATTTTTACTTCAATTATGAAGCTGAGGTGCTTGATAAAGAATAATAATTTAATAATAGATGGCATAGCTACAGTCTTTTCAGTGATCTATATTCATAGTTTTAAATTGAGCTCAATCCTTTGACTTCAGTGAAACTATGCTGAATTGTACCCAGGTAGAATAAAAGAGAACCCATACTTTAATTTTGTGATTGGTTAGCAAAAAAGTTTTCTTCAATGTGTCTTTTCCTTCATTTCTTTGGTGTGATACAGCACCTATATAACCTACATTCTCACTCTGCTGCAGAAGCACAAAACCCATTACCTGGTGTCACACAGGTAATCCCTTGGGCATCTGTCTGTGTCAACTGTTATCCTTGTTCATGCACACTCACTACTGGGAACAATGGAAGTGTTTTCATCCCAGTATCCTACATGAACTAATACTGCCTTTTGACTTTCAGTAGCTGAATTAGTCCCATTTGCATGACTTTATAAACTGTACAGCAGCCCTGGAAAATATAAGTTGATTCCTGAAATACATGTACTTCTGATCTGATAAATGTATTTGTGAGTATATTTTATTTCAGCTCTTTCAAATATACTAGTCAGAATATTTGACATGGTGAAGGATTTCTGTCACCATCACTTCTCTGAAAGTTGTTCTCATAGTGAGAAGATCTGAAAGACCACAAATGACAGCCTGAGAGAAGATGGGGATTTTGTGGGGTTTAGTGGTGTTTTGGGGTTTTCTGTGGGGTTGTTTTGATGTATTGAGGTTTTTTGGGGTAAGGAAATGTGGAAGGCAGGGCACTCTTCACTGTGGGGACGGTGAAGACTGCTGAAGAAACTGTTCTAATTATATAAGCTTATATCCCCTTGGTAGGGGAAAAACTCCTTCCTAGAGAGTCCTTGCAATTCTCCATGTTTTTGAGTGCCCTCAAGACTTCATCTCCCAGCAGGCCATGCACCGTCCCAGCATCCCCCGGGAAAAGTCATCCCCCTGTCCCGCAAGACCCTGGGGACATAAAAGGTCACCATGTGCTCCCCTCATTCATTCTCTGCCTGGCTACTATTCTCTGCCTGGCTATCACCATCACAGCTGCAACAAACATCCAAGAGACTCAGCCTCAGAGAATCCTTCTTGCAATCTCGTCAGCAGGTTATATCTCCAAGGTAGCCAATATAACCACCGTGAGTCCACGGGGGAGACAGGAGGGAACTGAGCCGGGAACCGTGCGGAGTGGGCGGCGGTGGCAGCAGATAACAGACACTAGGACCCAGAGCGGGCAGCGGCAGCACGGAGCCGACACTGAGACCCAGCGTCAGCTCCTGCACCGCGGGAAAGCAAAACCACCCCGGACCGCGAGTGAAGGCGCTGCCCACCCCACCACGCATGTAAGCTTCCCCACCCCCCGCAAACCCCCTTCGCAGGAGACCACGGACCCTCGAAATAACATATGCTTTAAGGAAAGATCCATGTGTCTTGTGTCAAAGGGCGTCTTGTTTTTTTCCAAAGTTAAAAAGGATGGAACTAGCAGACTGCCCCATCTGCATGTAGTATAACTTATCAAAGTTAACAGGAAAATCCCTTGTGAGTTTCCCGGCATTCTGCAATCATTATCAACTCCATTTGCATTTCCCATCAGAGATGCACCAAAATGTGTGGAATTGGCAATCCTTTTTCAGAAATCTTTAAAAGTGAGATAGCCATGTTCCATTTATAAAATGAACTTTGAAAGGATGGCCTTGGATTATGCTTTGCATAATCAGCCTAATGGATTAAGAAGCTCATTTACAATATAAAGAATCTAAAATGGGTCCGATAAAACCTTGATTATAGTTACAGTTACATCTGAAAGAGATGACATCTGTTTCTGCCTGAGACTAAACCTATGATTTGGGCCCAGTGAGTAAAGGCAGAGGCTGTTTTAAAACACGTTTTAAAAAAATGTGTGGTTGTTTTCAGGTTCTGTAAAGCAACAGCTCATAGATTGGAGCTTCTAGAAAAAAAGTCATAAAGAAACATTTGTCTGTTTGCTCCATTTATCACGTACACCTTCAAAGCATTGATTTTCTATTGCTTCACATTTGCTTGTTTTGTAAAGTGCAAGTGCAATGTAGACACCGAATTCACGCACAAGAAATAATGAACTACTATGTAAAATTCAAATAATACACAGGGGAACTTAAGAACCTCTAATTACTTCTTATTATTTAAAGTCTCGTGAAATAAAGACACCTTGATAGACACGGAAAAATGAAGTGCTGCATTTTCTCTCTAAAATGTTCTTCTTATAGAAAAAAATTAAAAATGAATTGTTTTGAAACATCTGGCATTCACTTTATTTGTCATGTTTAAAAAACAATTTTCTGCAAATTGCCATACATATCCACAGTGGTGGATCTCAGTTTTCTCTGGAGGTTTTCAATATCAAGTTCCAATGAACACCAATCTTAGTTTTACAGGTAGACTTTGAAATTAAATTCTACTTGGGAAAATTCTGCTATTCACATACCAATGTTAATCTGTATTTCAAAATGATACTACCAATTTTTAACCTCTCTTCTTCTCTGCTCAAAATACAGTCTTAAGGAACTCTGGAAGAACAGAAAAAGGGATATAATATTTTCATTTAATTGGCAGAGAAATAAACAACTGTTAGTTTTGTCATTTTGAAAAATTCCAGCTACTCAGAATATTTGGTTTGGATTTTTTTGGTTTTCTTTCAATAAAACTGAGAGCTTTATTTCTTGATCATTGTCAAGAACAATTATCAAGATTTACTCTTTGAGAAGTTATGTTAACCTCATCTCTCTGCAAGGTGTTGTATAATGAAGTTTGAATCCAGACATCTATAATCAATACATGGCTGAAGGCGATTTTTCTTTTAGCCATCAGTTCCTTCCTTCCAGAGAAGCTTCCATTTAAAGAAAATGTAAGTGATTTTTCAGTTGGCTATTTTTGTCAAAAATAAAACACATATAATGTCTGATGAAAAAAATCTTATTGCTTATGCTCTTCAGCAATAAAGGTTTTATTTCTTGTTTAAACCTCTGTTGGGGTTTGGGATCCTTCTCCCTTTTGTTTCTGTCTCTTAGGTATTTTTCCCCCACATTTGTTGCTAAGGAACAGTAATGGCTGGGTATTTAAGAAAGACAAAGAGTTGGCTCTGAGATGGGTGCAGCTAGCTAGCCCGTTATCTGAGGTTCCCTGGTATCTGAGATTCCCCCTCAGAGGGGGGATGGAGACACTGGGGGAATGGGACTAGTTAAAAAGGGGGTAAGCACAGCTTCAGGGGACTTCACTTCTGGAGATCCAGAGAGGAGAGAGAGAGAGGCTGCTGGAGCTCCAGGAGGAACCTTCCATCACTGCAGGCTTCTGTCTTCAGCTGCGTGCTTCTATCAACCCTCCACCATCCTCTCCAGTGTCTCGAGGAAAGAAAACTCGGGATCCCCGAGCCCCCTTCCCCCTCCCAGGGAGCCAGCCTCTCCCGGCCATGGTCCAGGAGCCAGCCCTGCCACACCGAGCCATCTCACCTCTGCCTGCCGGGACATCCCGCAGTTTCCAATTCAGCTGCTGAGCTTCTGACACTCCGGGACTCTGCTCATCCCTGCCTTCCCAGCTTGCTCCCTGGCTGGCTGTGACCGTGACTGCATCAAAGGGGAACCGCTAAACTGTTGATTGCTTTGGGTTTTTTCCCTGTTCTTGTTTTGTTGTGGTTACCATTGTTGTTGTTTGTCTGCCTCATTATATATCTATATATCTATATATCTATATATCTTTATATGTATATATTAGTAAAGAACTGATATTCCTTTTCTTATATCATTGCCTGAAAACTCCCCTTAATTTCAAAATTATACTAATTCAGAAGGAAGGGGGTTACATTTCCTATTCTAAAGGAGGCTCCTGCCTTCTTTAGCAGATACCTGTCTTTGAAACCAAGACAACCTCAGACTGAATTACTATCCACCACGACATTTCAGCCTATAAGATCACAAGACTTTAGGCTAGACAGTTAAAACGATAGACCAAGAGATGGGGCATATACTTCATTTACCTAAATACAGTCTTTCCTGCATGCATTATTGCTCAAATGACTCTTGTACTCATCATATATTTTTTATATAAAACCTTTACATCTTGGAAGTCAAATGTTTCCTTAAAAATTTGCAAAGGCATATATGGAAGAGAAAAAACTCAGAGAGAGCAGGGTACACCATCTCAGTGATGGAGAATTCCTCAAAAGGCACAGAGCAGTGGCCTGCAGTTGTTACACTGAAACCCTGAAGGGGCCCTACAATGTTCTACAGATGCAAAAATGAGATTGTCTCTTGTCATTTGGAAAACACATACCTTTCATCAGCTAGAGATATTCTCTGCATCTTTCAAACTAAGATCTGATGCTGGTTGTTCTTATACTTCCCTTTTCTGTCATCTAAAGAGAGAGACCATTATGGGATTGCCTGCCAAAGTCTGGTAGATAAGAGAAAAGGATGGTGTTCAGTTCTGCTGGTCTGTCCTGCTATGCCACATGGCAGCTGGCAAAAAGCAAGACTTCGTATCTCTGGTGCATCCATTGAGGCAGTATATGGGCAGCTGCATAAGAGAAGGGCTATTTAATCAATGCTTACACTTTTAATGACATCTAGTGGAAAAATGGGAGGTAGTTGGAAATATTATTTTCCCTGCTTGTGATCATAACTGTTTTGATGTGAATGCAGCATTTCAGTTGAAGAAAACATCCAAGTCTTAACTGAGATAACACACTCACAGTTGATAATAAAATCTACATCTTTTGAGCTGAGCATAGCTGGTCTTGAGTTTACCAATTATCAACTGGATGTCAGCTGGAGGCTTCCATCCAAAAGCTGAGCAGCATTGCATAGTAATCCTAACTAGTCTTCAGACCATATTTTCGCACATGTCATCTGAACTTGCCACACCTTTGACCCATAAAAACTGTTCAGAGGAACAACATTGACTTGGGAGCATGTTTGTTCAATGCAACACTGCCGAGGGTTGCATTGAACACCCTGATGCTCAGGTCATTCCTGATCCCACCTTGAATAGCAGATGATCCAAAAAAAGGCAGAGCAATATAAATGATTGATATGTCTTAGACAACAGTTAAGATTTACAAGACTTCATAAAGCCATTTTTTTTTCACCCAATGATGAAGATGAGACGTGACAATGTTCCTTCTGCACTTCTTCATTTTGGGGTATATATCTCTGAGTCTGCTGAGAAAGTAGAGATATAATTATTTCCTTTCCCACTGAAGTGTCAGAAAATTTTCATTCAGACAGTGGTTGACAGTTACTTGGTGTACAACTGTGGTGCAGAAACACCTGCTGGTTTTTGCATTGCTGGAGCAAATATATTCAGGTTTTGAGTTTATAAGCTGGCTAAGTCAGCTTGTTTGCCTTTGATCATCACTAAAATCTAATGCAGAGTAAAATTTAGCCTTCAAAACGGTGAGTTTGGACGGCAGACACTACTTACAAAGCACAATGAAGTGTACTCAGGAAATGCAAACATTCAGCATGTGAGATGTACAACTTCTTTTGCATTACAGGAAATGCATGAACCACAATATTCTCCAAAGCCAGATAATTAAATCCATCTCTGCTCTAACATGATCTGAAATGCCCAAAGGAATCCTGTAATTCTTAGTCACTACATAAATATTGCGCACTTCGTACACTGGCACACCCTTACTCCCTAGCTTCTCTCAGTAAAGCTAAAGGAAACCTGATTCTTCTGGTAAGGTTTTCTTGAGAGACAAAAAAAGAACAATCTCTTAGGTATAGAGGAAATGATAGCTTGAACACTTCTATATGTCAGCTCTGTGATTGAGAAGTGACATAATATGGATCAGAAAAACATTTATGCTCTACTTTTTTAATTAAGAAAATACAACCTATTTGACTTTATACCAGCAGGTTTTTGTCCTGCTTAATCTTAGGGAAACAGATAATCTAGTTGTTTCAACTTTTGAAGAAGGAATATTTAGCAATGTAGCATTACTTGGACTCCAGGTTTCTGTAAGTAATTTTTGATAATGTCTGCAGTGCCACAAATATTACATTGTTATTTAGATCATTAAACCTCCAATGTGTGCTCATGTTGGTTTATAGACCTACAACAGGTCTCTTTGTTGTTTCTTTAACTGTCTCTTATATCACACAGATTAAAAAAACAGACCAAAGCCAACCCTCCCTTCATAGTGGAATTTCAAATCTATTCTGACACAACTATTACATGTCTATTTATAAAATATTTCCCATTAAGACATTTACTTTTGGTTCACACATTAATTTAGAGGTGACGCCATTAAATCATTTATGAATTTAAACAAATGAAAGCAGACTCCTTTAGGATATTCAGCATTTGTGTCAGACAGGTCTTCCCCTAAAGGATTCTAAGAGTAAATTATGCATGCAATTACACTAAAAAAATAAAAAACAATAAAATTTAAAATATTTAAAATTAGCTATATTTTAAATGGTTATTAAGAACTCACTTTAACCTCAATTGTTGCATCTAACAATTGTAATTATATAGAATTTATAGGCTTTTGTCAACAAATTAGAGAACTCTGCCTGGGAGATATTAAGACATTGCAGTTACTGTAATCATTCAGTCCTTCTTATGTACATTTAATTGTTTATGGGGACAATCCTCTTAGAAGGAGTAAGTTAGCTCAGCACCTTTTAAAGTCTGGATCTCAATAATACAGTTTCATAAGAAATGTTATCAAAATGCAGCTCTAAACCAGCAGCAAATATGCTGATGTCTTCTGTTAAAATTCCTTCCAGTGCAAAAGTGCATTTTCTGCAAAATTTATAATAGCCAAGTGCAGGAACACACCGTGAGCACGTTACCTGCTTCAAAATGTGTAAACAAGAAATTCAATAGCTCCCTACTGGCTTCTTGGGAAGAACAGGAGAAACAGCAATTTATTTCGTTTATTGAAACCTGGTGCTATTTATGTGGAGTTGAACTCAACATATTTTTATATATATATACATTACATTCTATAATATCATATAACACAGCATGAGATGCATTTTTTGCTGCATAAAAACCCCACAGAAACCAAAACCACAATACTTTGGAAACAAGCATGGAAAGAAAAACAAAAACAACCAAGCAGAGGTTAAGAAAGTACTGAGTCAAATTTTTTTAAAAAAAAGTTTATATCTGACCATTATCTTTGCATCTTAATGTGAGGAAGATCTTGTTTCTTTCTTGTTTTCACGTTTTGTTTAATAAAAACAATTTGCTTAATCACTACAAATTAGTTATGTATGGAATCTTTTAAGCAAGTATTGTCATATGTCATCATAGGACAAAATGGTGATCTGATGACATCAGCTGATGTGTATTTCCAATGTTTAGTTAGGCTAGCTTTCAAAATCTGGAACATAAGCATATGCTTTAGCTTTTATGTGAAAGCAGTGAATATCCTTGAGCCATGATTAAAAGAAGAAATGCGCAGCGATGCAAGGTGAGACAGAATGTCCAGGCAAGGGAGAAAGGGAGCTCATTTTTTCCAAAAAACAGAGGTTTTAAAGTTATTAGTCCATTATCAGTTACACACCCTTAAATCATAATAAACAGTTCTTGCATCAACCACCATACACCACGATGTGAGCATGTGCTAGTTACATAGCTTGTTTTTCAGGGATACATCACTTGTTTTTCTACCTCTGTTCTGTTCTGGCTGAGTCACTCCCAGGGTCCTTTTGTACTTAGCTGAAATAACAGGAGTGAGCCATGATTTTACAAGGATAACAAGGCCTTCATTCTGTAAGGCTTTACTGATCTGCTACAGAAATGCATTTTAAATCATACATTCCTCTCTCTTCCTTTATCCCTCTTCTTCAATTCCAAGCATTGAACAGTGGATTCAGCAGAGAACTGTTGGGATCAGTATTTTCTAATCTATTGATCGGTCCTTTTCTTTCAGTGACCAGACACCCTCGGACAGTATGTTGTCTTCTGTTTTACAGCCAACCTGATACAGATTAGACAGTCACCAGAAGTTTATAATTGCCAACACAGTTGTTCTTACAGCTAACCACAAACTGAAACAGTCATTAATTCTCTTCATAGGTTGGGTAACGAGAGAGAGTTTTACTCCAGCAAACTTTACCCTTTACATATTCTGTCTGAACTGATAGAGATTGAAAGCAGTAGAAATTCAGTTCATAAAGTTGAGTTCTTTGAGCAATTTTTCCCCCTTTCTTTTAATATGCATGTTAAGCCTGATAGAACTTTGGGAGAGATGTTCTAGCAAACGTCTGCCATTGCTTAGTTAAGGGTTTTTGCTGCATGTTTCCCTCAAGGCTTCCAGTAGTCATTTCCAGAGAGCAATAATAGTGCTTTTCTGGAAGGAAAGTGCAGAGACTTAATTTCGTTTACAGGAGAGCTTTTGGCCAGAGTGGCTAACATCTCCATTCAGATTCACACCACAGGGAAAAACAACTTCCCATCTCCATTCTTATGGGATCTACTTAGGCCTAGTTTCTTCACAGCAGACACAGAATGAATTGTTGCTGATAAGGTTCAGCTTTAGCTTCAGCTAAAAAGACCCTTTTATCCTGTTTACTTCGGAATAGTTGTCTAGCTTCTTTGTAATACCATTAAAAGTCTTTCTCCAATGGCCAAAAGCCAGTCCAACGTCCTCATTAGGGCATTCCTTTAATTATTGCCTCTCATGGTCTCAACAGTGGGCCACTTCTTCATTGTCTGCATGATCTAACAGCTTTGCTGAGCTCCTTGCTCTGTTATCAGCTCCCATACAAGGACTCACACAGACATATACAAGCATACAGAGAAGTGTATGTACACACAAGTTTCATTCCCTCACTTTTTGATTGAAATCTTTTTTCTAAGAGATTGTGTGAAGAAATCAATTCCACACTCCTATCAAACCTGAGCAGCCATGCAGCAATTTCTGACAAGTTTCCATCTTCTCTCTGTCATGTTAATTGCACTGTCATTCATTTCATGGCTTCCATTGCATCTTGTGACTTCTATTTTCTTCTTTCAGTTTGTGACCCTTGGTTTTCTATTATGTATAGCTCTGAAGTAATTTACCATATCTGTCTATAGTGAGAATCTGCTAAAGAGGACGTTATGCTGAGAGAGTTGTACCAATTGGACTTACATTTCTTTCAACCTCATTTTCCAGGGGTGAATTAATTGTCTGTTTAGGTGTTTTATTAATATTTTGAATGTTGTGCAGCTCTGAAGTCAGAACTGTCGGTTCTTTGCCGCATTACAGAATGTGTGAGTGGATGTCTGAAGGATTTTTATGTTTGTAACATGGATCAGAAAACTCTGTCTCCTGTGAATCATTATTTTAGCAGTATCCCTACATATTTAAAGATTAATGTGCTTTTTTGAGGGTTTTTTCATTTCTTTGTCTTTCCTTTTCTTTTTTCTTTTTTACTTTAAAGAAGAATTTGAATTTGTCTATTGATACCTTAGCAGAAATTTTACCTTGTAAAAAAACTTCAGTAAAAAAAACCCCAGTTTTTCATTGACAAACAGGAAAGAAGTTTTCTCAGCAGCCCATCTGTAAATGAATTTTTTTGATTTTTAAAACCAGGGGGGAGTATATAATGAATTTTGAGCATATGGTGTCAGGAATCTCCCAACAATCAACTGATTTTCTTACTACAGTATCTGCAGTCAAAGCCTGTCATGCAGTAAGTATGCAGTATTCTAAGGGGTATCCTTTCACTTTTAAACTTGTTATTCCTTTCAGAGTGCAGGTCTATCACTAATATCAGTTCAGTGGAAAAGTCTGATTATAGAACCTGACTTCTAAACGATCATTGTGGTGTTGCAGTCCTGCACTCTGCACTCACCACCTCCATGTATGACATGAGCATTTTGCACTGGATTAACTGGATACCAAAGGTGAAGAAAAATTGACAGAACTTGTATTTTGACTTTCTCGGATGAATTAACAATTCTTCAGCATTGTCATCCTTAGACGTTTATTAAGGGAATGTCTCATATGAGTCACAATAATCACATTAGATATTTTTAGATTAGAACACGCTCTGAGAAAATGCCCATCTAGCTTTTTAGCTTCGGAGACAAAAGGAAATATTTCATGTGCTTGCCTGAGGTTGCCTGGTCAAATAGAGTTAACTGTTCAGTGACAACTTTCTTGTGTGATTTATGTCACATATGTTACCCTACTAGTAAAACAAGTGTAGTTTTCTGGATTTTGAGAAGAGTTATAGGCTAAATCTATTCAAGAAGGCCAGGCATTGAGTTGCTGTAATAATTAGGACCATATAAATGTTCTTTAATTATTGCCTCTCATGGTCTCAACAGTGGGCCACTTCTTCATTGTCTGCATGATCTAACAGCATATTCCCTTCTAATAGCTTAAAGGATATGGAAAATCCTCAATAAGACTAGATAAGACTAGCAGACCTTTTAAACAAACTAAAAAACCCCATCTTTACTGTTCTGAATTAGAATATTTAATAAATAAGTATTGTAGATGTTATAAAGCCTCAGTGTTCAGAAAATGGAAAATTTCAAATTTTACCTTTCAGATTTGAGAAAAGTATGACTTGCCAGTTAAGAATGTCTGTTAATTTTCACTGTTTAAAATTAACAGACATTCTTAACTGGCAAAACCTTTTTGCTATTTGCATGTGGTCATGCTTGTACTCTATGCCAGGCATATCATAATGAATTTCTTTCACAAGTTATTGACCGAGTCAGATGATGCCTGAGATTTCGGCTCCTGAGAACTGAAATGACTGCAGCATATCAGCAGGCAGCTTGAGCTTCACATTGTGACTGCTCAGAAATCAACCCGAGTCAATCTTTGCTGTGGTCTTAGATCAAGGAAAGACAGCAAAAACAGACGGACTGGTGAGTAATGCAAACTGGGTGATTGACAAAGCTGTCATGTAACCCCTGTCACGTTTCTGCTACAAGGCTGCAAAACTACGCTTTATCCATTCTTTGCTTGTGCAAAATGAAGTAGGAGTCTTAAATGGATTAACAGGAGCTTCTGAGGTTTGTTCTTTCTTGTCTATTTTTCCTTTCAGCTTATTGGCAAACGTGCCAGTTCATTTAAAAACCACCACCTAGTCCAGCGTGAAGATGCTGCTGGTCAATAATGGATATGCAGCGGAGAACACAATACCCAGGAAACCATGCTATGAGAGCATTTCAGAGCCTCCTTGTTCTTCTGCACCTGTGCAATTACTTTACTCCTCTCAATAGCTGTCAAACATAGTTGCAGTAATCCTTTACTCCATAAACAGTTTTTAATATTTGCTTTTTGTAGGTATACCTGACCACAAGAGGAAACTACCACATTGGCAGAAATGGGCGGGACTATTCAATTCTTCTTTGTGTGGTAACAGGTTTGTCACATTTGCTATTTACAGTTTCACAGTGGTTGCAGCCACAATCTTAAAAACTTAAAAGAAGGTGAACTGTGTTTTTTTCAGCTTAGAAGAGAGCATGTAAATATACCTTGAAGTAGATCAGGACAGGAGCTGGTTCACCTGAAGGCTAGACAGGAGAACTAAAAGTGAATACTCATGCTTTAACTACTTTACAACATGTAGCTGTCTTATGAATGTCCCGTTCTTAAACATTAAAGCCTCTGTCTTATTGATAATAATTTGGCAATGTTAGCAATTAAAATTGCTTTTCACTTTAAGTCACTCCTCTGAAAATTTTCAACTAACTGTGCTAGAGAGGTGAAGCTGGAATTAATCTTGCTAGAGAATTTGAACCGCCTTCTTTTCATACTATTCAGAACTTTGCCTGTAATAGCACTATAATTATCCCTCTCTGACAAAAATATCTGATTTTAAATTATTTTTTGTCGAGGAAAATAAACTAAAGAAACTGAGATAGCCAGGAAACTCTCCATAATGCTCTACACTGTTTAATACTCTGCTAAAAAAGGAATGGGGCAGGTCTCTCTCTCCTGACAACTTTTCAGAATGGTCTCTGATGGGAATATCCTCAAATCTAATTAAAGAATTGGAGAAAATCAAGGTTTAGATAAAAGAATTTTTTTTAACTTTGAATATACTTCTGGTGTTTTGAAAGACCTCAAGATTTAGCCTTCCAGAAATGTCACTGATCTCTGACATGTGGGGAAGATATTCATCTGCCTTAGAAAAAAAAAAGAAATAAACATATGAAAAACCAACTCTGCATATTGACCTTGATAAATAAATCAGGAAAAAAATCCAGGAGTACCAAGTCAACAAAGTATGTGGTTTTGGATCTGGATATTTCTGTTTAGTGAGTTATCATAATGAATTTCTAACAATATTTTCTATCCAATAAAATTTAAAAGGTGTCTATTTTCTGAAACAGAAATCCTATTAAAATGGTGACTTGTATTAAAAGGAAATTGAAGAGACAGTCAAATCTACCCATAACATATTAAGAGTCAACATGAATATTGTTTAAAGATATGATATTAGAGGCACAGAACACTTGTATAAGGGTTATAAAAAAATATTTCTTGAAAAGCTGCACTGTTCTCTGTTTGACAGTGTTCATCTCTGAATGCCTGCGTGAGTGACTGACGATGTTCAGAAGCAACGAGGTTGGGGGAGTTCTCCCTGTGGAGCTGGGCTTTTCTTCAGCAAAACCTTTCAGTGCCACAAACTTCTCCTTGACTAGATGGTCTTCCAAAATATAATTTAGGTCATCAATGACCCGATACGCTGAAAATACTAATGAGGGAAGTTGACTTATACTGAAAAAGGTACCTCTACATTCATATGATTGTATGGTTTTCTTTTTTGCCTTGATGAAGAAGTCTTGAATAATTTTAATTTGAAAAGCTATCTTCTATAAGTAAATTATATAGAATAGATACAGTATATTTTATATAAATGCAATCCTGTAAAGCAAATTCCTCAAACAGTAACTGTATTTTGACATAAACTTCATAAATTCATCAAGAGCTACTTACCAGAGTGCGACAATATTAAGATAGAGAGAAATGCAGAATAAATGGAAAAAGAGAAAGAAAATATATTTTTAAGTATAATACAAAAATAAGTGCTATTTTTTTTCAAATTACAAAAAACATGAGATGCTGAGGATTGAAATCATATATTTTGAGCAATTTAGTAACAGCGTCCTTGTGCTTCTGTAATATTTCTAACATAAAATGGTGATGAGCAGATTTCCTGATAAGAATAAATATTGTCAAAAATCTCTTCTGTCATTAAACATAAATTTCTTGGATAATTTCTAAGCAATTATCTTCTTGAGAGACATCATGTTCTGCAATGAGTTACTAAGTTTTGTAAAATGTCTGAAAGTCAAATGTCTATGTTAGTCTGAAAAGCTGATAAATCTTCATTAAGTAAATTCCAATTCTCTCTCAGGGGGGAGGTTAATAACTTCTCATCTCAAACAGGTGAATTTATTGTCAAAATATTTAGCTGACTATTACTTAGTTTCAAACAGGAATGAAAGAAATCCCATGAAATCAGGTGTCTTGAAAGTGTCTCTTAGATGATAACAGTTAATGAAAAATAGACTTTCAAAGTTAAAAAAAATTATCTACAATACTGTAAGTTTCCATTTAAGCATTTTTAAAGCACTTTTTGAAAATCTAAGAACTTTCACCTCACTGTTTTTAGTGCCTATAAAACAATAATTTAAAGCCAACTTAATTTGCAAATTGAAATCAAGATTTAAGAGCAGAGTCTATTCATGACTGACATAAATAGCAAAAAGAGAATATATCTTGTATAGACTACAGGAAAAATAACTCTTTCACAGTAAAAAAGTTCACGTAAATGTTGTGATTTTCGCTAAGGAAGCTCTTCTAGTTTACTTTTCAGTGGCCATATATATGGGCAGAGTTGTTAGGGGTAGTTTCAAAATTTTCCTCTTTATCGGGCACAATGTTAGATGCATGCGCTTAGGTACACCCGCCAAGGTCATAACTGTTACCTGTAATGCTGGATCAGATAATATTTACCAGATTCCAGGAGGAAGACCTGGCTTGCTTCCCGGGTTCAGGTTGGGTAACAGCACGTACAAAATCTTGCATCACCTTGACTCCAGCTACTCCCTTTTCATGCTCCCACTTTAACTGCAGACAGAAGCACATGGAATATAAGGTAAATTCTGTGCTGCAGAAACTACAACCACTCTAGCGACTCCTTCAGTGGTCAGATTTAGATGTTTACTTTTGAATAGCTTGTTAAATTTTGTTATGTATTGTCCAGCTAGGTCTATATGTGGTTAAACAGCGTGTTATAGGCAATTTACTTGATGTTGCTTTGCCTTGCCAATCATTACGTCAAAATTCTATGTGTTCTGGAAGGTTTTTTTCAATTCATTAGGTAATTAGGTTGAGTAGCTGTAAAAGTCAGAGCAACACCAGCCTCTAGCAACGCTTGTTACATAAATGAGTCAACACAAATATATTTTTTAAAGCAAACACAATTTAACACAACATGGCATTATTCCCGAAATTGAAGATGATCTCCAAAGTGAATGTCTTATTGTTTTTTTGTCTTTAGATTGGAGTTTTGGGGATGAAGGATGCATTGATAGGCTCTTTCATGTGAACTCCCTCAGCATTATATTTAGCAGTCAAACTGATAAGAACTTATGTTCTTGCCAGGTCTTGTTGTGTATAAGTTTCTTCATGGTTTTTTGCTGTAATATTATTTTTCTATAAGTCTTTCATTAGTTCTCCATTTTTATCTGCAAATATGGTCCTGAATCATTTGATGATGAATTCTGATTTGATCTTTAGCTAGTATTCATTTTTCTATGTATCATTATGGTCTCTAAAGTGAAAAAAAAAACCCCAAAAAAAAAAAACGAGCAAACTTTTAGTAAAGATTACATAATATTGTGACCTTATAGCATATGTAAAAACAGCTTAACTGTGATTATTGGTTTTGATTTGTGCTGCAGTAGTAGCCAGCTAATATAATGGCTAAAATTACCAAAATTTTATCTGTGCTAAGAGTGCAGGCACAGATAAAATTTTGGTAATTTTTGCTGAATTTCAACATTCATCTCTTAGCTAGCCAGGAAAATGAGTCAAATTCATTTCTCAGCCTCACCTGCATTTATCAAGTTATGTTTCTATTTCCCAATGCTTGCCACAAGTTCATCTTGTGTCTTCTGTGCCCCCATACAGCATCACCAAATCAAATGAAATATTACAGTTCTTAGGATTAGATTTGTTTAGGTTCTCTGATGTGTAAGCACAAGACTTCTGGTCTCACCAACTTTTTTTAGGTACACATGAAAAACATTAGCATAATGACATAACTGCAAAACACTTTTAGCAAAAATCTTGTGAAGACGAATGTCTAAGAAGGGGGCAGAAATTACTTAGCTTTCTTCATTAATATAGTCTCCTCTTTTGTTCTGGTTTCTGATCATTTGCTTTTAAAATTATTTGTGCCTTCAGTCCTTTTGCTACTAAAAACAATGTTAAAAGTTTGAACTTTAAGCCTGAAATAACAATATGCTTAAACACATTTCAGAGATTACTGAAGCTAAGATGATTGCCACAAAAGACAGATGCACTTACTTCACCTACCTTGTACTCCAAGACTGGTTCTCAAAACGTATACTCAACTGTAGCAGTGAGCCAGGGGAAATCCCCTAGCTGCCACATTTTAATCCTGTCAATCAAAGATTTTGTTTTACCTCTGTTATTTTAATATTCATCACACTGTATTACTATTCAGGAGTTACTAGAAACTTCTGCTGTTCTGTAACGTTCATAGGTTAATGCAAATATGTTCTGCCTTTGCCCAGAACTCATTGGAAAACTGTCATCCCCCCTCAAGCTGTGATTTGATAAGATCCTGGACTCTCACCTTCTGACCATCCCTTTCCCTTCCCCATAAAACATTGTGTACCCACCCCCTCGGGGTCTTTCTGATAGCCTGAATCCTGAAGAGACAATAAAACCTTGGTTTTGCTATCAGGAGTCCATTCTGTCTTCTACCTGCTTTATTTATAACGGATGCTCTGCCTAACACTGCAAAGG
>VYZT01039611.1:354-14587 GCA_013400735.1 Pomatostomus ruficeps
CCGGCCTCTCGGGGACCAGACCGCGGGACAGCGGCGCCGGGCTCTGAATTCACCCCGACCCGGGCGGGCTGCGGTGTCTCCGAGCCGCGGCCGGAGCGGCGCCCCGCGAGTGAGGGGATCCGACTGCGGGACCGCCCGGGGAGCGCCCCTCGCCTCAGGGCCCGGCCCCTCAGCCGCAGCCGCCCGCCGGGCGCTGTCCCTCCCCGCGTCGCCGAACCGAGTCCGCGTCCGTGCGAAATAAAGGGGAAGAACACGGGCACCTGCCCGAAAACGGGGAAGAACCGTAAGAACCGGGCACCTCCACAACAGCAGTTCCACCCCGTTTCTCTGAGGTTTTCAGAAACTTAGTCCGGCAGCAAAGTGCACACACGTGAACTGGTTTAACCCTTGCGTGGACTTAAGTTGTTATCAGTGACCCGCTCAAGAGAGCTCACCCCAGGCAAAGGGTAGAACTCAGTTGAGCATGTCTGATTAGGGAAGCTCGTCTACATCTCAGTGAGTCGATTAAACTGGTGCAGTGTTCGGCTCTAAGCAAGGGATCGGAAATGCCGAGTTACCCCGGTCTCGGTGCTCTCTGCACAAGCCGCCGCAGGGCATCCCAGCGCAGCCCCAGGAACGTCAAACTCCGTTCCCGCCAGGCCGGGGCTGCAGCCATCTAGATAAGGAACTCTGCATGCCCGTGTAGCTCCTCGCACCAGGTTACAATGGAATTCTAGTTCTGCAGTAAAATCCATCTTATTCAAGTTATGCTTATTTTCATTTAAAATGCGAGACAGTTGTGTGTTCACTGAATTTAAGTGTCCCTCCACTTTTAATGCAAAATACTGTAGTTTTTGCTGTCACACGAGAATCGGTGGACAAAATTTGTTCTTTATCACATACTACTCTTGGGAAACAGAACTTTCTGAAATATGGGATAGATGTAACAAAAAAAGGTACAAAAACCTTAGTTAGCTTAGCAATTTTAGAAATTATCCCTATAATATAAACAAAAGCCATTTTTAAATATAATAATAATAATACCACCATCCTAAACAAAAGCCGTTTTCAATCGCATCACCTCAATAATAATAATACCACCATCCTCACCCGTAAGCCACTACTAGACACTAGATGAAATGTTACTAGATGCAGTTGTTAACAGCAGTTTCTAGCCAACTATTTGCATGTCTGTTTTCCCTCTAGGTTTCCCAAACTGCTTAAACTGCCACTCATTTGGCTTCATAACCTCTCTGGGATGATAAATTCTACCTGTACTGTAAATGGGTAATGCAGTGGAAGACAGCTGCTAGGGTCAATGAGCCTGGTTTTTTTAGGGAGGCTTGTTTGGGGTTTTTTTTTTAAGGAGAGTGGCATGAACTAAGAAGTATCATTGTATTCATTTGTATTTCAGTAGTTACATCAGAACCAAATGTCTAAACATGGATATTGCTTTTTACTCTAATTCTAAAGCTTAAAGAACACTAGCTAGAAATACAATCCTAAAATAAACCGTCCATAAAGCATCTATACTTTTCCACAAATACTGAGTAATTTAGTTTGTCCAATTAGCAGACAAGTAAGGTGCTGACAAAAAAACCCACCAAAAATCACAATACACCATCATAGATTAGCTTTCACTTAAAAAATTAAATGACAATGAAACACCTGGCAGCTATGCAAAAAATAAAGCCATTAAATGTAACTCTCCACTTATATTGATGAAAGGAAAACAATACACAATGAACAAAGAAAAAGCAAAGTATTGAAAATATTCTGAATTATAAAGAAAGAATAATCAAGTTCTAACTTATCCTTAATTGACCTTTGCATTTCTAACCCTGCCACAGGCTTGAGAAAAGTGCAGAGCAAGCAGAATGGACAATAATGTTTGGATACAAAGAGGACAGTGCATTAAGAAAAAGTTTTGGCCTGAAACTCCTGTACTCATCAGCTTTTAATGTTTTGCCAATATGTTTAAATATTTTGTAGAAGATGATTAGCCCTCAAAATTAATTTGCTGGTAAGATGAAAAGTGTGTTAATTGAAAGCAATGTGACATCAGTCCTGATGTCTGTTCTGTAAAAGATGGTGGCAGGAAAAGGTATAGAACATAACCAGACGGATATTTCCATTTTATCTTCCTTTCCATTAGAAAATGCAGGTATATTTTAGGTTTTTTCTATTTTGTAGCTTTTACCAAAATGGTCACTTTACATCTGTAGACATCAGTGCTGCACCATGACAGTGGCTAGTGCAGAATTGGTATGTTTTGTGTAGTGACCAAAACACTCTTTGCAAGCTCTCAGTAGAAGATTAGCAAGTATAAATTAATTTGTTGAACCAAAGTGCTATGTGTCTATTTAAAAAACTGAACTGTAAGGTGAAGTAACTGAAACATAATGAAAAGACATTTAGAATTGGTAGCATTGTATTTTTTTTAACTGCTGAAATAATTTGGGGCATTTCTTTAAGGTTTTATCTTTTTATGATCTCAAAACAATAAAAAGAACAAGCGTAACTAAAATGAAAGCGCTTTGTGTATCAGCTGTGTAGCTGGTAAATAGAACCATTTCAATATACATCCAGAAGTACTAAATTCAGACTGAGCATTATGGACAAAGATACAATTTGATCCGTGCAGCTACAGACAGGGGTAGGGGTCTCTTGTGCTCTCATCTAATTTGGGTTTGTGAAGCCCAAAAATATAACTTACTATTTTGGTTTGCAAGGCCTGTGTACTGTTTGACAAGTTTTTACAAATTTTAGTATTTATTTAGTTTTATGGCTGAGAACCTCTCTGAGTTCAAGAAAGACTTCTAGTCATTTATTTAAGTATGAATTGTAGCCTTTTGCACACAGGTGTAATATTGTCTCCCATTCTAGCAGCAATTATCACAAAAGTACTACACATGATGTGCATATAGGCTAAACCACCTCATTTTTGTTGCCTTCTGGCCTCAAGCATTCTGTATTTTAAGGATATAAAATTCTAGGAGATGGTTGTTCAACTTTAAAAAAAACAGCTTTCTTAAACATTTTTGGGTTTTGTTTTTGGTTTTCTTTTTAATTAGGATTTGTTTGTATTTTGTATTATACTAAACTATACACTGATTTTGTATCCATAAATATTTGCAATTTTTTTCTCACTCTGTGACTGCCTTACACCCTGCTTCTAATAACTCTTCATTTATTTACACAGCAATTTTGCTGACCTATTTTTTTTTAATCCCCATAAATGCTGACTATTCTGAACTGGTAAGAAGTGTCACTGGTTTCTCCCACCGCACACACTTTCAGTACTCAAATATTAAGAAATGGCACATTCTGAAGTTACCATGCTTGGGTTTCTTTCCAGAATGCCTTACTCTTAGAGATATTTGGAAAGACACAGGTGTCTCTTTTGTTCTGCAGTAAGCTTTTATGGATTTTGTATGTATATTCCTCTTCTCCATTTGTTGGTGATGCTACTGTTCAAATCTGCTTCTCAGCTACCTTTTTTTTTGTGTGTTTTAGAACATTTCAGATAGCTGTATTATTTTAAATCATCTCAGTGAGCTACCTGGAATTTGAATTAAAATGAGATACATGTATGCAAATATGACACTAGAGATACTTCACTATTTTATAAAATGTCATATTACAATAATAAGTAGATACATACAGAAATTATCTTAATAGCACAAAGATTTCAACCATATATGAACTGATGTAATTCTTAGTGAATTTCACCTTATTTACTTGTATCAACTGTTTTAAAAGACATAATGGAACTGTTATACACATTTAAACAGTTCAGACACCATACTGCAAAAGTGGTGTAGAATGCCTTTGTGATCACTTCTGCCACTTTTCTGAAAGATAATTTAGTGTTTCATAACCTTGGTATCTCAAAGAATGGTGTCACATATTCACTGAGTTATTTTAGGTGTTCATGGTTGAGATGCAATAGGTACAAAGCTTATTTGAAGTTCTCTGAATCATAATTTGAGGTAGTGACCAAGTAAATCTCTTCCTCCATTTTTGACTCAAGGAAGGGAGATTAATTTGTCTTACATATATATATATAAATTTTAGTGAGCAAGTAGGAATGTGTACTGCATGGCCAAATCTTTCAGTTACCTTTTATTTTTTGTAAGCACTTCCAGCTTGGACTTCAGAATACCAGGCAGAGATGGGGAAGGGAAAATACTGTATTTAATAACCTATTTCAGTTACCGTTCAACAGAATGTAAGTAAGCATAATCCTTTAGATTCCAAAACCACAAATAAAATTTTAAATTTGGAGGTACAACAGGCAAGAAGAGTGAAAGGAGCTAGATGCAAATTTACTGGTGTAATCTTCTTTGGGGATGTGTTGTCAGTCATAAATACTCAAAATTTGAGTCCAGCATCCTCAGGGAAATGAAACTGATCCTCAAATGGATATGCCAAAGAGCCATATCCAAAAGAGAAGGAAAAGCCACTAGCCAGCAATTCTCTTACTGGAAAGAGACAGAGCTAAGAGAGAAGCTGCAAAAGCTATTGCCAGATTTCTACTTTTCCAATGATGGCTAACCTCTTAGAGGTATTGGAGGCAGTTGTATCCATGGAGGACTAGGAAGACTTTAAAAGGAATTAACGATGTAGGATGATTATTTTACAGACTCATCATTTGTCCCAACACCTGGGCAGATAGGCAAGAAAATGGTAAAATGGACTCTATATGGAAGCATAATGGATTTGATGGAGTGTTTTTAGCATGGTCAGAAAAGAATCTGTTTCCTTTATATAGCTTGTCTTGGAGACTTAAGTTTTTATGTGTCTAGGGAAACATGTTATAGTGGAAGCAGTTACTGTCTTAGATACAGTGGTGGAAGAAAGACACAAATTATGCTGAGACTCTTCTGTCTTGAAATACATCTTTCCCTGCTTAAGTTTTAATGGATTCAGAACAGGTATCCTAAGAATTGTAAGGGTTAAAAGTGATTTATGAGTTTCTGCTTCATGTTTTCATTCTATAATACATATCCCCTCTAAAATACTTTACTAGACACACCTTGTATTCTTGATTTAGTCATCTTTATCAGCAACTCACTTCACAAATTAATCTTTTAGGATTAAGTAGTAAGATAAAGAGGGAGAACACAAAACCCAAATGGTCTGACTTTATGCTCTGGGGGTTTTTCTTTAAATCTTTATCCAAAACATTTTGTGTTCTGACATACAAAACAATAACAATACTAAAATCACAATTTATTAGGTAAACACAATCTGAGCTGGGTGGACTGGTTACTACCTCCTTAACTTAGGCCAGGACTTCTGCAAACATCAGATTATAACACATGAATAATTTCTAAGTCAAGTGAATTTAATCACATGACTCTATTATTTCTAGTAGAAGAGCCAGCAGAAGGGCAAAAACCTAATGCTTTTCTTGCAAAAAAACTCCAAGGCAAGCAACAAAAAACCCAAGCAAACAAACAAAACAAAAAAGCAAGCAAAACCACAACCAAATTTAAAAAAAACCCAAACAAACAACAAACAACCAAATAAAAAAGCCCCACCTTCTCCTGCCAACACAATTGCTAATTCATCAATCAAAGAGCTAAGGATATCTAACTTTCATATTCGGCATAGCATAGGGTGGAAGGCTAAAGAAGGAAAACAGAAGTAGAGAAATTATATCTGTGCATGGGTCTACACACTGTCCCAAATCCTTCAAGTGACCATTAAGCTAAAAACAAACAAACCCCCACGCCAAACACACACATGGCACCACTACATAAACCTCAGCTGCAGTGCTCACACCCCAGCCTGGGATAAAGGCGTAAACTGGGGACAGGCTCTGTGCCTTTGCATGACTTCAGAACTTTTACTTCTACCCTGGTAGTGGCCTGGCTCTGTGTAAATGCAAATAAAATAACAAACTCAGTTCAATAGCAAATCCTGAATGTCTTACTATTACATACTCTAACTTTTTAGATTTTTACCTTATACTCCCAAGATAGAAATCCTGTCTTACAAGTCAATCTATGAAAAATTGTTTCAAGTGTTTCAGGGCTTCTGGTTAGTATGATCAAGTATTTTCAAACTTCAGAATTATGTTGCTGATATTAAATAATGTGGAGCTAAGTTAATGTGGAGTTACTATATAAAACCAAATGCTTTAAACTGCAGTTCCTCAATCAGAATGAAAGTAGGTTATCTGCTTTCCCTCAGACAATTGAGGAAAACACTGACTTATACCTAGAAAGGAATTAGCTTGGCTTCAGAAATCTTTTGGTGCAGGAAAGTATGTTTGCATCTTGGAATGAAGAGGCATTTCCTACATATATGTTTAGATTTTTTAATTTTAATGTTAGTAGGATCTACCTACATACCTACAGCGTGAGTGAACTCTGAATTCCACATCAAATTAATACAAATGTGTTATTAAGTACCTTATATAGGCTATACCATCTTTAATTAACATACATACATTTCTCCAAAGGAAAAAAAAATACAAGTAATTCAGCTTTTGGATTTCAAAAGCTTGTTGTTATTAATTTGCAAGAACACAAATATTCTTTCAATTTTAGAAGTGGATTTTTTACACACTGTAGTTTGATTTATACTAAATTGAGCATGAGTGAATGTTATAAAATTACTGCTTGTCTTCTGGGATATAAATAATCATGATCATATTTATAACCAAATGTTTATATATACACTTCAGAAAGCATAAATTAATAATGCTGCATTAGTGGACAAAAAAGGCCTAATGAATTAAGTTTGACTGTAAATATCCAGCAGAGGAGGCTAGTTCTGAATATAAAACTGCTCAGATGAGACCGTTTTGAGATATCTGTATCTCTATATCTTTAACTGATAGCAGAGGCATGAAAATGTAAAACTCTGATAGAGTTAACCTGAAGAAAATATATTTTCTGAGGCTTTTCAACATTTAGAGAATGCAAACAGCTTGTGGGAGCTGGGCAGATGTTGAGAGGGAAGTGTTTTGGTTTAGATGCAAACATGAAGTTGCTGTGAGAAGACAAAGAGAGAAACCACATTAGATTATTTTCTCTGTCACTAATGTAGGTGGGATATGGAAGCCCGAGATGCTGTGATATCACCAGCGTTTTCTTCTCACATACCTTGTGAAATCCCCAAATCTGCTGAAGGGCAGCCTGAGAAACAGCCAAATGGAAAGTGGTTTCTCAAATCATTTGGATTACAAGCAGGTAAGGCTCTAACCCCCTCATCCATCTCCGATACAGGCATTCCACTCCCACTCTCACTGAGCAGTGTGTCAGTGTTACAGCTGTTTTGACATTCTGCTCCTCTGACCAAGAGAACACGACAGACCCCTGTCATTAACACCAGGGTTAATGTGCACCAGCCAGCCACTGGTCACACGTGCCAAGTCTGCTGAGCTTCTGATTTACAAGCAACTCAAGAAGGGTGTTAGCATAAACAGACACAACCTAATTAAAAAAAAAAAAAATCGGGAGAATATGAAAGATGGGAAGGAAAACAGTTTCTCACGTTAAAGTAGCTCATCTGGAAGTCTGCTTGACTAGCCCTTCCAAATCCCACAGATTCCCACAACACCCAATTTTTAACTTGGAAATTTATTCAGAGATGACAAAAGAAATCAGAATACTTTCTTATGGAATCTTCATTCATTATGTGCTTATAGATGAATATGGGCTAAACAGAAAGTGTTGATGCAGAGTCATCAGATGTATGTTTTTTCCCCCCCTCTGTTATCCAGCATGGTTTCTCCTTAAAAGATGCCGATTGTGACATTTTTCTTGAATTGTGAATACACAATCACTTTGTCTAAAGACATCAAGATGTTCTGCCTTGTGTGGATACCTTTAAGACCATCAGAAATAACTGTTCTGCATTATAACAAATTAAATTTTAAATTTTCTTGAGAAAAAAAACACTTTTGAATAAATCTATCCAGGTAGCATGCCCTGTCTCTCCTGGCATTACAGATGAAAATCTGCCAGGTAAAAGAGCCCTTTCAGGAAATTATCCTTTTAGTCATCAGGTTATGGCAGCACCAAGATTCTTTAGTAAAAAGAAAGGGATGCCCATAATACTGAAATCTCCAGATCTGAGTCACCTGATTTTTAAGTCTGCTTGAACAAATATAGAAGGCTTACTCTTATTTGTGTTAATGAGTATTCCAGATGCACACCCTGTAGGGCCAGAGGTCTTGCTCCCATTTAGCAATTTTCTCAAGGCTCTGAAGGGGAATGAGGCTTAAAAGCTAACTTTTCATTACCTAAATCATGCACAGGTCAGTATTAGCAAACTCAGGGGCATGGGATATGTCTGACTAAGTGAGGACATTCACATCTGAACTGGTCACAGGAAGCAGGTGGAGACCTGATCAGCATACTCAGTTAAGTTTAAAATACGGTTCTTATCACAACAGAAATCCAAAATTTGGTTGTGTTTGTTTGTTGTTTTTGCTGTTTTTTGTTCATTTTTTAAAGCTGTGATTCACTAGATCTGTTTCTTTCCACTGAGAATTACAGATTTAACAATACTCATCTAAAGGCAGGTGAAAGAAGTTCTACATGAAATGTATATGACACAGGGATTCCAATTCACTCAGAAGCACAACTTACTGTAAATCCAGGGAAATGCAAGTTAATGCCACCTTACAGGCCCATTTCCCAGATTTCTAACCATGCACTTGTCCCAAGGAAAAACAAACATGGAAACTGACAAAAAGAAAACTGCTCTGGGAGGAGCAAATCTGCTCACTGTTCCCTGGAATTCCTACATTTTACATTTAAACATTATTGAGTAAAATCCATGAGGCAGTCCTGGGAGCAGGGATGAGATCCAACCCCACCTTTTCTCTCTTCCTCTGGAAATCCCAGTGCTCAATGCATTGTGAAATCTAACTCGTCCTTTTCCCATTCCCTAGCAAAAGTGATGCATGTTCTCCTCAACAACAGAAGATGGCAAGTCAGCATCCCCCATTTTCAGTCATTTGCTCCAAGCTGAAATTCCCATGGACTACGTTTAGAGTTCTTGATATTTTTACTGGTGCTCAAAGCAATAGACATTGCATCTGTAACCACTGTTTTCTGTTGTATGGTGTTGGATGGCTCTGACCAACTTTCCCTTTACCATCCAGGAGCTCCACAACAGCATCCCAACTCCCTGCACACGTAGTGAAGACTAGGATTCATATGTTATTTGGCAGGTCTCATCTCTCTGTTGTTTATATTGGGAGATAAGCAGAGAGAATAATTTTTAGCAAATGTACTGACTTTTTAAGCACTGCAATACCTTCTGACCACCAATTTTAGGCTCTAGCTACTATCAGTAGAGAACTGATGAACAAACCTTCCTATTAAGGAAGTTTATAGTAGTGGTATTATCTTGCTCCTGGACAGTCCAATGGTAACAAAATATACTGGAAATGTGACTTAGCAAAGAGTCTAAAGAAGCCCATGGGAACTGTAGCCACTGGTGTGTGCTCACATCTGTCCAGGGCATATTTTGTTGCTCACAACAGCAAAATAGGAATTCTATTTCAAAGTACTGACATTCCCCAACCCTGTATTTTTACTAAAGAATTTAAAATCTAACATTGTCTCCTCACTGCAACATGAATTAACTTCTTGTGCTATTTGATAAAAGAGGAAAAATATGAAGAATGCTAAAAGGTGGAAGGATGTGCTAGCTGTAGCAGTTCCTCTGGTATATAGGAGTTAGAGCAGATAATTTTACAACACTGAAAGGTCATGCAAATATCAGTCTGGAAGAGGTGTGGAGAGACCTAACTTTATAGAAGATGAGAGTCTGAAGCAGGCATGTAATGTATTGTCCTTTGTTCACAGCTGGGAAACAGATGATCCTTGAAGTGAGTTTTAAAATAATTATTCAGTGCTGCAAGTTGATGCTGATAAGTATGATGTGGAGAAGTACAGCTAGCAAAGTCATGAAATAAGGAAGGTGAGAAACAAGATTATGTCACAAGGTGTCCAATGTAAAGATAGCCCCCCACCCATGAAACCTTATTGAATCAAGGACATAATGAATACTTTAGAACCCTGAAAAGATAACAGACAGGAGTCCCAGGCACCAAGGTATGTTATCAGCATAGGAAACTGGAGAGCACAGCATAGGAGTGAGTGAAGCAGGGGGTATGGCTTTTGTTTGAACTCAGCCCCAAACATCGTTCTTCTACACCACCAGCCCACTTCCGAGGAACTGTTTGCATGGTATTTTGGTTAACTTTGGAAGCTGATTGTATCTGCCTGGGACCTACACACCTTGCACTACTATGACAATTTTACCATGTTACCATGACTCTTACCTGAGTACATAATACTAGTAATATTAGTAAGAGGGATGTCACAGAGGCACAAAGAACATTTTGGTCAGTCAGGTTGAGTTAAGCTCTTGAAAAAAAATGGTTTATAGTAGGATGCCATACTTCAAATCATTTTAAGCCAAGAGACCCAAATACGTTTGAAAGGTGTCTGGAGTCTCTATAGACTTTCTAGGTAAAAGGGAAACTATATTCGGAGAAAAATACATTAGTTTTGCCACCTTAGAAATGGAGGTATGTATAAGGGAGAAGATTAAGAAAAGAAAAAAAAGGCCACCTATGCTTTAGGTCCTGGAATTCTACATACAGGTATTTCAGAAGGAGCAGGTAGGGAAAACACAATAAAGATTGAGCCACCCCACAGAAGTGACTCTTCCAGGCATTTCTGCAGAAGATGCAGGAGATAAATTTAGTTGTTATTTAGCTTTGAGAGGATGCAAAATCTTAAACACTTCTTACTCCTTATTGGCAACACAATGGCTTAAAAAGGAAGGAGGAAATACGTAAGAAAACTACTGAATTGCAGAAGATCAGCACTTCACTCTTCTCACCTCATGATTTGATAGGAGTAAAATCAGACACTTTCATCAGATGCAGCTTCAAAGTTGCAAAACTACAACCAAAGTTAAAGAGTAGCCCCAGCTGAACGGGAGAGAGAGGAGCAAGTGTGAAGTGAGTTTCCATTCAGATTTCATGTTCTTGCTGACTTCACTGAGCTTGAACTGACTGAGCAGCAAGATCACAATGATCAGTCTGCTCACAGCCTGCATGCAAAGGCTGCAGCCACAAGAAATCATCACTTTCATGGTGCAGGATGATAAAAAGAGCATGAAAATACCTTCAGTAAGGACTTCAGTATCATTTGCTCAGTACTGTTGTCCATGGATGAGCACACTGAACATTCGTCTAAATTATGTTGAAAAACAAAAGTTGCATCAGAATTAAATAACCCAGTGATTCTCTAAGATTGATAATTATTGTAATAGATTCAACAACAACTGGCACTGCTTCCATTGGCACAAACTGTGCCCAAAATGCCAACCTTATATCTTAGTGATCAGGTCTCAGAAATGGAAATGGAAGATGGCCAAAATCCACACTTTCTAAGAGGGTTTATGTCTGGATATTTGTCCTCAAGATCTAAGAGCTGTACCAGGACACCAAAGAAGTAATGGTCATACTGCACTGTCATAGGCCACCAGGTCTCTGCTCCAGCCAAGAATCCATAAAAGCAGATCTTGTCTCACAGAGCAGAGATGATAAAAGCTGACTGCTCTCTTGGATATATGTTTTTTACTGGCAGAAGGTTGCAAGATGTATTTTACCTAAGACAAAAGCAAAATTTATCTTCCTTTCAAAAAAGACAACAAATAAAGAGACCATTACAGAAATCTACTGAAGTTGTATATCGGTTTCCGTAAAACTAATTAATTTAATGAGCAAACTTTCTTTTAAAACAAAATCTAAATGTACTTTTTAAGATTTAAACATTCATGAGAGTTTAGAGACTGTTTCAAACTGCCTAGTATTTGTCAAATTTATTCTTTGAAAATACTGAAGACATTGAAATGTAAAATAGATGCAAAGGCCTCTAAAATTATCAGCTTTTATCACTCTAAAATAACAGGCACATTGATTCCTTTAAAATGTGTTAAATTTAATGTCAAATTTGTTCCTGAACCTGTTGAGTTTCCAATATATGCTCTGATCATGGGCTCGACTATGTCTTCCTACCCATCTTAGAACATTAATCACTTCTGTTTTCTTACACCTAATATGGATGTTAGCAGAAAGCCTTCTAATCCTTTTGCACTTAGAACTGAGGTGATCTGTAGGTTGTAACAAAAGAAAACAACACATATTAACATATATCTATTTATAAATACATGTAAAATGCATGCTCCACTTAGCAACAGGAAAGAAAAAACCCGCCCACCTCAGGTGAATCTTCTTACAATCCGAAGGTCTACATTAGGTTTTCCCTTCTTTTCAAGCCCACCTTCATACACAACCCAAACTCCTATAGACCTCATCAGGAGATTTGCATATGCGAGCACAGGGGACCTTAGGGCTTATTAATCAGCCGTGGATGGAACCTTTAACTTCACAACAAGCAAACAATGGACTAGTTGCACAATAAGTGTGTGCCAAAGCCTTCCATATTGGCTGCAAAATATCATTTAAAAACCTTTCATCTGCAGCCACTGTAAAATCATTTTGAGGGTGGGACCGAAAATCTCATCACTTAGGAAAACTGGACTCCAGGTACAGGATTGAAAAAAAAAAAATTAAGGATCTGCTTCATTACACAAACCAGCGAAAGGGTGAGGTCATGCCTCTGCCGGGCCATAGTTCACGCGACANCCTTTCTCCCCCCGGCCCCCTCCCCCTTTAGAGCCAGGGACACGAATTGTTTCGGAGCCCCACAGCGCCACCAGCACAGAGCAATGCAAAACAAAAAAGATCTCCCACCGGGTGAAAAAAAAAAAAAAAAAAAAAAAAAAAAAGCCCCAAAAAAAAACCAAAAAATAAAAAAATNAGTTGCACAATAAGTGTGTGCCAAAGCCTTCCATATTGGCTGCAAAATATCATTTAAAAACCTTTCATCTGCAGCCACTGTAAAATCATTTTGAGGGTGGGACCGAAAATCTCATCACTTAGGAAAACTGGACTCCAGGTACAGGATTGAAAAAAAAAAAAATTAAGGATCTGCTTCATTACACAAACCAGCGAAAGGGTGAGGTCATGCCTCTGCCGGGCCATAGTTCACGCGACACTACAATTTCCCAGAGATACAATTTCATCGTCATTCTAACTAATTTGCGGTTACTTTTGATACAGAGAAAAGGAAAAGATACAATAGATCAACCCGTGCCCCACCTTTCTCCCCCCNTCTAAGTGAAGTGTGGGGAAATAAGAACCTTTATATAACTAATGCTTTAAGCTAATTACCACAAGAGCTGGAATTTGTAAATAAAAAGGTCACTGTTCAGTAAGAGACATAACTTAATATAAACCCTCTTATGTCCATCTCCACCTTCACCATACCAAGGGCAGTTTCCCCCCTTACTTTAGACCAAAGTAATCCATCAAGAGCCATCACAAATAGCATTGTAAACTCTTTTAGCCACCATCCGACCATACAGCAGCAACATAATATGCTTCTTTACACACAAGAGCTGCATTATATTTATATAGACAGTCACATATTTGGCCCTGGATCCGTTTATTACTCGGTAAAGAATTCCCCCCTGCCCCCCGCCCCAACAAAAAGCCAGAACCAAAAAAAACCCCAAGTCCATCTGGAAAATATTTGAGTTCTTATACGCCTAAATGGAAGTTAAATTGTTTTTAATCTTCGCGTGTATAAAATTTTAAAGAAGAAACAAAACTGACTTCAGTAATTGTCGCTATTAAGGAGACACCGTTGGGTGGGATACACATGAGATCAAAGCTATGAAAAATACAAGACTACGTTTTGTTCATCAACACAACGAAAATCTTCCACAGCACTAATACACGCCAAAAACCCGTAGAAACGAATATTTTTGGTTAAAATCACAAACTTACCTTCGAAGAAGGCAGCCCTTGCAAAAGGGATGTAACAATATGGACTGCATACTCGCTCTCCTACAACCAGCCACCTCCATGCTGCAAAGGGCTTCCCGAACATCCTTAAAATATTTCGTAAATGCAGAAAGTGAGACTTTTCTTTTTTTTTTTTTTCCCCTCCTCTCTCTCTTCTTTCCTCCCCCTCCCCGTCACCCCGCCAGGATCGCCGGGCGAGGAAGGAGGCGGCTTCCCGAGGGTCGGCGGGCGATGCCGGCGGGCGGCCGCAGCCGGGGCGGGGGACCCGGTGCCGCCGGGGTCACAACTTTGCCGGGGCCGGCGTTGGCTCGATGGGCTCCGCGGGCAGCAGCCCCC